>JBCFYV010001442.1:0-68314 GCA_039000515.1 Timema cristinae | reverse complement strand
TTTGAGGTAATTATATTGGGCTAATGAGATGGCAAGTTTAAATAATGTAACACAAAACACGTAATAAATTACAAAACCTAGCAAACATAACCTCGTAACGCAAACCAAAGGAAAAGTAAAATGTCTGCGCGTCACTCTACTAGAGAAATATTTGCGCTCGCAAGGACTTTCCTTTCGCAAAGTGGTCGGCCATAATAACTTTTGAAGCAAAGTCTAGCGTAGTGATGGGTCGTTCGTGAGCGAGTCATTCAAATTGAACGACTCTTGAACGAGAGCTGTGAACGAATAACTCTCGCTTCGCGAGCGAGTCATTCACGCCGCCATTACTCACGACTTTTTCGCCCTCGTTCATCCGCTCTGGAAAGAGTCAGGAGTGTTTGTCATTCACGACTCTTCTGTCGTTCTTTGTTTCCTACTAAGAAAAAAAAATCAACTATAAATGCTTACTTCGCTACTAGATAATAGTACTGCCTACAATATTAAACTAACTATTTTTCTTAACATTACTTAGACATAATTATATGAATTGGACACTAAATATTATATACTAAGGTTAATTATTATAAGTAATATGAGTAAGTAATAGAATTAAAGAATCAAACACAATAGGATTCGGATAAATTACACATAAAACTTAATTCGTCCATAAGTTGAAAGGAAAGGGACAGATTTGCAAGCTCGGAACGGGAATTGTGAGAACTAGTTAGCGCTCGCTCATCAAGTTTTGGACGATGAAGGGGTGAAGGGATTGGGAGGAGCCAACCATGCGGTGAACGATATGAGTCTTATGAACGACTCTTCATGAACGACTCTTTTGAGTGAGCGAGCTTATGTGAGCTGGCTCACCTCAATGAGCTGGTTCGACCCATCACTAGTCTAGCGTCTCTCTGCTAAGTGCTAACGGTCGCAAATTCGTTTTGCGTCGTGGTCATAATAACACTGCTGTACTCCACTCGACCGAGGTAAGACTATTTCCTGTCAGAATAAACGAGGACAATACGTTTACCCTAAAAGCAGGGAGTCGAGCAGATATTGGAACCAGAATCATTAGCTGAAATTAATAGTTAATCTTAAGGAACAAAAACACACTTGTTTTAGAACCGGAATCGAGATGTATGTATGAAGATACATAATATATTATGTTAGTGACAATTTTATATATATATAATATTAATAATGTTTTTTTCTGTTCTAGATTTTTGTAACTGAATTTTCTCCCTGCTTTTATTTTTATTTTATTTTGGAATAAATTATGCTTCCTTTTTCGAAAATTTTTGTGAGGGTAGGATATGTTGGTCACAGTGATTAGAGAAGTGCCAATGAGCATTTAAAGATTCAGGATCTTGTGGAATAATTATTTTACCTTTGTTTTCTCATTTTAATCCTTAAGTCCGTATCACACGACACTAGCTCGTACTTGAAATCCAGTGTGCTAGCTAGCACTAGCTAGCACGTCATCATCTAGCGTCATGTGAATCAGAAAAATTATACTGGTTCTGCCACTTGGTACTGGCTACCATACTAGTTGTGAGGATAGAACACGTGCTATTTTCGTACTAGTTTCGACACTAGTATGTGTAATTCAATCAATCATGCACGCTGAGACCTTTGTGTAGAGTAATGGTATAAATGACGCCAACATGGTCATTGGATGTGATTTTGTTGTTGGAAGAAAATTATTCTAAACAACCTTGTTTATATAATACCAAATTGCCACAGTATGACAATATATTTAATATATATAAATTTAATTTAAAACATGTCATCTAAAAACGACAAACTATGTTCCAGATCCAATTTTAATCTAAATAAACTTGATAGCATGCCAACCTTGGGCGGGTTTTTTTGTTTGTTTTTTTAGAATATAAAGTGTGCGTAAGCCTAAAAAAGAACATTTGTTTATCAAGGATACTGTACTTGGACACCCATGGGCTTAGGGACCTCTGACCACAATGTAAATAAATGAATACAAATTTAGGGAGATACTAAACGTTTGTGTCACCCCGAATGTATATTACCTAACCTCCGAATGTATATTTAGCATCCTGCGACCATTATTTCGTCTTTCCCAACCATTCCCGTGTCTATATTCTTTTTCCTACGCTCCCTCTCATAATTTTCAATATCTTTATTAGTAATTAATGCAGCTGCTGCACTCAAAATTAATCTCTGACTTTCGCTAAATATTTGCAATAGGACCTAGTACCAAACTAGCAGCGTGTGAATACTATAGTCCCATTTCCATTGTACTAGCTAGTATACAGATATCTAGCTGCTAGCTAGCACACTTGATTTCTAGTACAAGCAAGTGTCGTGTGATAGTAGCTTTAGGCTAAGGACTTTGAGTAACAGCAAAGAGGAAGGGGATACTATTGAGAAATTAGAACTATTACAGTTGTACAAGCAGTCTTAGCTAAATACAAAGACATTATTTTTAAAGTGTTATTCCATTTATGTGTTTGTTGCCTTGCCAGTTTATTTGGGGAAGGGGGGCGGCAGCTAAGGGTTCGGCCAGACTGACAAAAGCGCAGGAGAGTTTTCCTAGCACGCAATGGACCAACATACAATAATATGGCTCAGAGCCTGTAAACTAGAGTGTTCCGGCTCGAGCGCGCGAGCTTGAAATATAGAGCTAGTTCTATCCTCCAAGCGCGTCGCTCGCTCGCTCGCTCGCTCCAGTCTGTCCACCTCTCACTACAACCAATGGTTGTAGTAGTTTAAAGAAATATCCGTCATTTACTAACTAATATTTAATTGTTTTTCAGATAACGACAATAGATTCCTATTGACCATGTAAAACACACGCCAAATATCAATTTTAAACAAATTTATAGAAGACAAAATTATAATATTTAAACTATACTTCATTATAGAGCTGGATACAAAATCAAGACTTTGCTCCGAGGTGCGACCATATTACAACTAAATATCAAGTTTATACGAAATCTATAAATTATCTCGTTTGTAGCTCTTGTACCGTCAGACAGAGATACAGATAGCTAGGCATACATAGGGGAAGACCAAATCTTAAGACCCGATATTTCTAGTTTGAGGGAACATAAAACATCAAAACACATTATTATCCTAAGTTTGAAAAGCTTCACAGCTATAATAATGATCTCAATGAGAAAATAAAAGGCTTAAATAATGGCCTGCCAAGCCACCACTATTGGTACTCTTTAACCCAGTGACCTCTATAATGCAAGGGTATCTAACCTGGGGTACGCATACTTTCGGAGGTACGAAGACATCTTTGGGGATGCGTACAATTTAAAAAATATTTAACACATATATATCTGGTCTAGAAAAACTTATATTAATGGTTTAAGGGCTTGTTGTGCTGACCCTATGAGACTCTATATCCACATATGTTGGCACTCTCTTCTCTGACATTCCGCACCCACTCGGTCGGTATATATCGCAGGTGGGCTGACGCCACGGAGTATTTTGTAACCTATTACTATTGCCTCATTTAAAACTTACTATTTAACATTTTATTTCGATGTAATTTATTTTATTTTATTCAGATTTAAATTATGGAATACGTATAACTTGTTTCATGGACCAACAGCTTTGGGAGTACAAAGTTGGAGAGAAATAAATGCACACCAATGCGTGGAGAGAGAGAAACTTTTAGGTATATCGTGTCTCTTTCATACATTCAAGTCAACGTGATGCTTTGACACACTTCACTGTCTATTTAATTTTCTGGTCATTTTATGTGATGGGAAAAATAGTGTTTCTTATTATTTGACAAAAGGATATGGTATTAATACTATATCATCTGGTACACCTTAGAGATAGGTACTACAGTATGGTCAACATAAAAACTATAATTCACTCAAATACACATGCTGTAATAAATAATTATACAATTTGTTTAAATGTGTAAAAGCTATGATAAGTGTTTTTTAGATGCTATGACTATGAAAACACCCTTATACAATAAATAGTATGGGAAGATGTAAATGAACCTTATTTTTCGACATACGTTTAAAAATAAAATAAAAGTTGGTGTGGCCTTTTTTTCTTTTTACCTCAACCAACTTTTTTGTGTTTAGCCGTAGAACTCCCCACTTCTATAAGTGTTTTAGGAGATGCTCTGGAATGTTAATTAAAGTTGGAATCTCGTCATATTTCAAATATTTCAATTGGAATTCACCATTTCATAAAAATTCATAACAATCTACAGTGAAAGCTGAAAAATCCTTTCTAAATTAGGAAAAAAAAGTATGAGTATAATAAAAGGAATGTGGTATCTAAAGAAATGCCCACTGTATATATTTTATATTGGTACAAACATTTACTTAAAAATAGCTCGAGTTAATATAATATATGGGTTGGCCTGGTAAAAAAAAATATTATTGTTTTTATACATTTTATCGAGATAGATAATTTAATATAAATAAATGATTGAATTTAATGGGCGCCAACTACCAACTCATTTTCTTTCCTTAGGTCGGTAGATTTTATAATAACCAAATAAATTTATGCCAGAAACTGATCTGCGGTATGATTGAAGGACCAACTATCCAAACATGGAATGCAATGTTCAAAATACAGTGTACATTAACGATGGACGACACCAATCAAGTTTTGTAAGTGATTATAATTATTGCTGTAAAATTAGACCGACGCCTGATACATCGTGGCCACCAGTAGTCTTTGGGGCTAAAGTCTTACGTCGTAGTTCTTCCTCCGGTGAATAAATACAATGGAATACCAAAATGCGAGTCACAAGGAATCTGTTATATAGCAACAGAACTGGCTTAGAATCGGACTACATCATGAGACCTAAGGGGAAGAGTTGTAGAATTAATCCACTTTCTCACTAGCGCTGTCAGAAGGTGTAGCGAGCAGAGACAGTTATCTTTCTTTTCTTCGATGTGTGCCCGCCCATTGATCGAGAAGTGAAAATGCTCGTGGTGTTGGTATGGTCCGCCAGAGCAATTTTCCTCGACGCTTGGGCGTTTCTCGGCAACATCAATTCACAGTGAGCTAGCACCTGCCACATCTTATTGGGATAGATTAGTACTTCTTAGCTTGTTTTAATTGTTTTTATGGAATTTTAATTGTAAATGTCATATTACATAACTGACATGCTACAATATTAATATTAAAATTTCACTCGTTCTCGAGAAAACTGATATTTCCAAACGTATGATTTTTCCGCAAGACCTGTCTGGTAGACAGCGCCATATATGTTTTCCGTGATCCATCTGTTCTTGTTGGCGCGGAAGGATACTTCGGTCGGTTGGGAAACTCCACTACGCCTTTCATCCTCTCACCCACCATCCCACAAAATAGGTTTAAGCCTTGCACTCGACAGCGCCAAGGGCCTTAAGCAACACTTGAAAATATTGAACTTTCACTTGAATTGTGGTGACAAAAACAATAGTAAATTACAACACAGGAATAGTCCTTTAAATAAAATAATACCAGTTTTTTATATTTTTTATAACAGGTTAAAAATAAAATATTTTCTTCAAAAAAGTAATTTAAACCTTTAGCAATCTGGTGATTAATAAATAAACAAAACAAAAATTAGGAGTTCCATGAAAAACATGGTGTAATGTAATAAGGAAACGAATTATCAATATAAGAGTCGAATTCAATATAAAAATATAAATATACAACCAATGTGTAACTGAAGTTTAGACTAGTTACAAAGTTTGCAAGGTTCCTTTGATTAACAAATTATACTTGAAATGAGTGGAAGTTAGTTAATTAAAACCTTGATGTGTAAAAATTATAGTATAACAAAAGTGAGTTTGGAAAACTTAGATATACTTGACTAGATTAAAGTTAAATAAAAATAAAAATTGTTATGACATTATAATGTCATAACAATTTTTATTTTTATTTTATTATTATGATTACATTATTTTATACATTTATTTTTATTTTATTATTATGATTACATTATTTTATACATTTATTTTTATTTTATTATTATGATTACATTATAATGTCATAACAATTTTTATTTTATCTTTAATCTAGTCAAGTATATCTAAGTTTTCCAAACTCACTTTTGTTATACTCTAATTGTTACACATCAAGGTTTTAATTAACTAACTTCCACTCATTTCAAGTATAATTTGTTAATCAAAGGAACCTTGCAAACTTTGTCTAGTCTAAACTTCAGTTACACATTGGTTGTATATTTATATTTTTATATTGAACTCGACTCTTATATTAAAAATTAAGAGGTTGACAATCAGTAATATTTGTGTATTTTAATAAATCTGATTTGAAACTGTTTCAAAGAAACTCAGCATATTTAAGATTAGCATCTTATTATAAATAGATAATTAAATTACCTAAGAACAACTGTTTCAGAAAATAATATTTATTCTAGGGTCGCTTTATCCATTTGACCGACTACACACAGTGCCTAAGGCCTACGAACCTTTTAGGTCCTACAATATTTCACTTTATAAAAATACACAAACAAAAAAATCCTGAAATAATAAAAAAACAGCAAATAATAATTTAAAATGTTTATTTTGATGTTTGAATGACAAAAACAATAATTAAGTCGTCGTGCTTCTCAACAGCCTCACTGATACAATCACAGATACAGTAGTGTAGGTCTGATAAATACTTTCAGTTAAATATTTAAATGTTCACTTTGCGACATTTTGTACGTGAAAATTCAGTAAATTGGGTTGTCGATTGTCGTATAATATCATTTTCAATTGAAAGTAGTGAAAGGGACAATAATCGTTACCACCCCATTTTTAATTGGAGAATTTTTTTTATCAATTTCATTATTGAGAAGCTTCTTTCTCCTGCACCACTTGTTCCGAAAATGGAAAGATATTCTGATTGCTATGTTTACATTCGTAAAACTGTTTTTTTGATCGTGCAAATGACAAAATTAGCATAAAACACAGAAATATAGAAATAAAAATGCCTGGGGCCTACGAAGGTTTTAAAAAGGAAATGGATTCCATTATTGAGACACTGAAAAGGATGATGAAAGATGAAATTGATCTCACCCAAAAAGTCCGATCTATGAAGAGGGGTTACTCATGGCTCTGATAACAATAATACTTCCAGGCCCTATATATCGAAAAAATTGACTTGTAAACTCTCTCTGGACGTTCCTTAAGGGTTAAGCCTTGCTTATAGTATAAACATTATTTTTACTCATGAAGGTTACTATTGTAACATTAGCCGCTAGCTAATGACAAAATACTGGAAACTGCAAACTTACCCAATTCTATGAAGATGTCCGCGGCCATGCTCATGTAAACACTGCGAGCCACTTGTCACACACCTGGCCATCACGACGTTCCTTGTAAGACTGAGGCGCGCTCACTGGGATACGTCACGCCGATTCTGCTTGCCCAAAGACCATAAGAAGAAAAGAAGTAACACTCCACCAAGTTTACGAGCGGCTTCTACTAGCTCCGTGAGGCTCCTAGAACCTTCTCCACCCTATCTACGTTCTTTGGTCCCTCCCCCCACCATGTACTGCAAGCTGTGTTTTAGTGCGTATAAAAGATCGACCATGTGAATTGTGAGCCACTCTTGGGCTGGCTGTGAAGGTCGCTTGAATAGGCGATAGCGACGAAAATTACAATGTAAGCTAAATTCCTTTTGGGTTAAATGTCTGACTTTTCTAAATTCTTTTTAGGCGCTTCAATTATTTTTACTTAGTAAATATCCAAAAAAGTTTTAAACTTGCTTTCATTGACATTTCAAGCTATGTCTACGTATAAACTAAAACTTTACTCTTGTTTGAACGCATAACATATCTGGACTTGAGACTTTTGCTCTAACTATTGGAATATTTTTGTGAAAGGTTTACGATTTTTACCGTCGTAATAATATTAAAGATAAATGGGTTGAGATGCCTAACCTTTTGGACTTTATATTTTGGGCGTAACAGATTTAAATTGTGTATAAGTTATAGTTACGGGTTTCCTATTTTTATCTCTATTTATCATGTTAGGTTTAGCGCTTTAATTTTAAATGGGCTCGTTCCTAAAAAACCTTGCTCTGATTAATTGTTCGTCAGAGATAGGTGAATTTGGCATTAGACTATGTTGTCTTATAATATATGTAGATCTCAATTTATTTTTCTCTGGGCTGAATCACTTAAACTATTTTTCTTAGATTAATAGATATTGACTGTAAAAGATATATATATATATATTAAAAAAAAGGGAAAAGGGAAAACAACTTATAAATTATGTCATTAGTAAACATCGCCTGTAGACTTTAACTTAATAAAACTTTGCTAGGATTATATGTAAATTTCACTGTGTTAGGGTAAGTTTAGTAAGGTTATTATATGGATATTTGCCTCCGAACATGAATTTCTGGGCGCCTTCAGCGCGTGGTATGTATAGATGGGAAGTTGCCATAGCAACCGAGTCATGATGACTAATGAGAGTTGTTGGTCTATTAAATGCGAAGTTGTTGTCTAATATCAACCTCAGCTCACACAAATAGCTATGTTTAATTGTATATTTTCCCCCATTCTTACGGGGCTGGTAAAAATAATGTGAATAATGTATATTGACTAGGTGTTTGTAATTGTTGAAGTTAACGTTTAATTCCTAGGTTGAGATTATAATAGAGTATTAGTTTTCATGCCTAATTGTTATTTCTTGTAGCGAGCGATGAGGGTTGCTCTTAAAGCTGGCGCTAGTGGTATGAAGTCGCCAAAAGCAAATATTGTAAAGAAGTTGCATATAGTATGATTGTTAATATACTTGTATCCATTGTTGCTGACTCTTTTTTTGGGAAATTATAATAAATTACTGTTGATGGTGATATTCGTTCCTTCTTTCTATATAAGTATCATCCTTCGGTAATTTTAAGTTGAGTTAGTTCATGTGAGGTAATCACAAATGGTATAACGTCTGGGCTGTGTTTATCGGCCGTTGAGGACGGCCGTGAGAACTTGCCCTCATCTATCCCAAATTGCGTGTGCTGGGTGTTATTTAGCTTACCCAGCGGGTATAACAAGTTCACTCACCCAGCCCACTCTATCGATTGTTATTGTTTTTTTTCTTATTTTCCTTTTGAAGTGTTTGAACCCTCTCTTTTGGATGGTAGATCCTAATTATGGTTCACTATGAACTAAAATAAATAAATGAAAGGATCCCCAAATCGGGGACTTCCTTACTCTTTCCAAAACAATTGAGTTGTTGGCACGAACAACGTTGTAACTGACACTCTTATGAAAAGTGAGCTTTAGTTGGTACAAGGTTGTAAGTAGCATGTAGAATACGGTGGTGGTGTTAATTTGTCTTTTACTCAACAGAGTGAGTCACATTGTTGAAAACAAAATCACGTTTTGTAGAACACCGTTGTAACTAAAAACAACATGGCGGATCAGTCAACAGTTTCATTAACTAGTTCGGCTGAAAAGAAGTTGAATAAAGGCAGAAGAAGAAAACTGAGCATTAGTGAGTGGAAAGATAACAGGAGGAAAGCCTTAAGGAACAGTGGGAGCCCATATATCTCGAAGATGAATGTTCCTGTGCCTGGAAAATTACCTTCAAATAAGGTGAGTGAAAGAACGTTGTAACTGATTTTCTTACATTCAAGCCTGTACTTGTACTTCATATATTATGTAGTTCTTCTTTAACACTATGTTGAGAACGGTTTCTGACCCAGTATCATGAATTTAGAATTCAGTGGGGTTTTTAGGCCAAAATCTATTTTTAGTTCGTTCTTTATGTATCTTTTGAATGTTAATTTGTCCTACTTAACCTAAATAATATTCTTTACATTGAAAGACAACACCTGTACATTTAAATAAAATCTGGGAACAGGTGTCATTTTTCAATTTTAAAAATATTATATTAACTATAATCTTAATTAATAAATATATAATAGCTTAGCTAGGTATTTAATCCATCATAAACTATTAACTATAATCTTAATTAATAAATATATAATAGCTTAGCTAGGTATTTAATCCATCATAAACTAAGTAATGTTAGGTTATTATCATCCTAACACAATAAGGACATTTATTTTTCTTAGCACCACGTTTTATTATCTGTTCGGGTTATACGCCTAAGAAGACTATCACTAAGCCCAAATCATGCTTGCTCTAGATGTTTTCACTAAATTCTCTAGTTTATATTTTAATATATTCACCTGTAAAATTTGATATTTAAATGTGATTGTTGGTTTTTTGACGCAGGAAAGGATGTGCAAATGCCAATTCCCTTGTGATGCATTAAGTGCAGATGAGAATATGCTCTTTAAGGACTACCACGGCCTCAATTATGACAATCAAACTAGATTTTTGGCACAGCAGTGCTTGGAGATACTTGAAGTACAGCGACGCACTACTCCAGAAGATATTTCTCGTCGTCAATGTTCAGTCAAGTATTATCTTCCTTTAAGTACAGGTAAGATTAGGGTTTGCCAGAAAACTCTCTGAGATGCCTTGTGTGTGACACCTCGCCGACTACAGATTCTCCAAGAGAAAATGAAGCACAACAGACCATTGGAGGACAAGAGGGGAAAACATTACAATAGAGTAAACAAGATATCAGATGAAGTTACTACAAAAATAAAAGAGCACATAGATTCATTTCCTAAACAAGAAAGTCACTATTCAAGGCACAAAACTTCAAACTGCTTCTTAAGTGCCAATTTGAATGTACAACCTATTTGTTGAACAATACCCACATCTTGATGTCAGTGAGTGGTTTTACAGATACATATTTCAAAGGGATTACAAACTGAAGTTTGGTCTTCCGCGATCTGACTCATGCAACTATTGCGACAAGTTGTATATAAAGATGCTATCCGCTTCTTCTGATGAAGAAATCAATCGTATAGAAATAGAAAGTAGGATTCACCATATGAGGGCTGACGCTGCATATAAAATGTTGGCTCAGGATACAGAGAGGGCGTCAACGACAGACAATCTTTTGGTGATCTGCATTGACCTTCAGCAAGTATTGTTTTGTCCACAACTCTTTCATTCATCAGTGTTCTACGAGATACAGTATTCCTGTTACATTTTAGCTATACACGACGCCGGCAAAAACAGAGCTTTTATGTGCTTCTTGCATGAGTCTGTAGCCAAAAGAGGGTCGGCTGAAGTCACGTCTTGCATTCTCGGTTATATAAACCAGCATTTTAACCACTTGGAGACGGGTCAGACAAGGAAGCTTATCATTTGGTCTGACCGGTGCGTCGGACAGAATAACCTCTGGCGCATGATTGCTCTGCTTCAATACTTGGTCACTAGAATGTTCTTCACATCAGTTGAACAGAGGTTCCTCGTCACTGGACATAGTTTCCTTCCATGTGACAGAGACTTTGCTCTCATTGAGAGAAATAAGAAAAACTTTCCAGTGTATCTTCCAACAGATTGGGTGCAAGTAATCGCCACTGCAAAAACTACTGGACATCCTTTTCAGGTGTGGGTGATGGACAGTGATGATTTCAAGGATTTGACAGTGGTCGAAGGTAGCCTTAACAAGAAGGATTTCAAAATAACTGACTACCATTGGCTTCAAATAACTGTAGATGACCCTTCAACCCTTCGAGGCAGAACAAGTCACAACATTCTCCAGCCCTTTCAATATTTTTGTATGGCTAAGAAGAGGAGGGGGAAAAACTCGAGATACCTGGCACCTGTGAATGTCGAGAGGCTTCCAGCCTTATACATTGAGAATTTATCAGTAAAAAAAGAGAAGGACGACCTCCTGAAAATGACTGAGTACATGCCTAATGAGTGTAGATCTTTCTATCACGATCTAAAAACAAACTAGGGATCCCTCACTCACGTGACAAGAAGTGTTGTGTTATATTAAACCTATTATAGGACCAATTTAGTGCCTTTTACTACAAGACCATGCAAGATTTTATTATATATATAAGACAAATATTTTTTCTAAAACTCATAAATAATAAGTTCTTAAAATATTTTTTAGAAGCGAAACACTATGATTCTTTTGTATGCCAATTTTGATACCTAATAAATCTACTGTTATACTATGTTCTTCCCCATATAGCCTCCTAGTCTACCCTTATGCTTAAGAGAAAAATGTTGTAACTGTGTCACTTACAACCTTGTTCCACGATAAAAGAAAGATTTTCAATTATCTACTTTTAAGCAAGTTTTTTTTATGGAAAATTTATGTGTGAAATATTGAAAGATGATTAGTGTAATGCAAACATCGAGAGACCTTCTTTATTTAATAGTAATAAGACTTTGAAATAAATTATGTCATTTTTCCAAAAATTTGGTTTTTGTGGGTTACAACGTTAGTAGAGTGCTTTTAGTGTTTTCAGGCACAGAAGTAGTGGGATGAGGGCTTCTTATGGCCAGCTTACACACACATAGTGTTTTCAGGACAGTGGCAGGGTGAGGTGTGGAGGATGTGTGAGGCAGATGATAAGGGGTGGGATGGGGTGATGATCCTGGGGACGGTGGGCTGCGGGGATGAGTTGTATGGAAGTCTCTCCTCACTCCTTACCTCGCCGGAGACTCGCGGATGTGTGTTCTCTCTCTCTCTCTTCCTCCTCAAAGAGTAAGATCAACTATCAGGGCACTAAGGGTGAAGGTCCCCCTCCCCTGCCGCGACGTGGACTCGCGAGCGCGGGCTCTCTCTCTCTCTCAGAGTAGGAGGTGAGGGTTTTTTGGTATAGCCCTCCTTCCCTCGAACAGTTTTTTTAGGCCAGGCTGGAAACATTGATATCTAAATGATCTTTTTTGCTCTGAATGAAACATACATACCCCCCTTATTAAAAAAGACCTTTTTTTACTAAGAACATGATCTTAAATGAATACTCTTTTATTTCTATGATCAAGGACTTAAATAAATAGTACGACTTTTTTATTTAGCGAGTATATTCTTAAGATTATGATGATACATACATATACATGTACATATAAATTCTCTTTCTCTCATAGTCTTTCACTCGATGCATACAAAACATCTTTTTCTCTAAAGTCTTGTCTAAACGCGTACTCGCGAACGCTTTGTGATACACCCCCTTCTCCTCAACAGGACAAGGGCAGGTGAACACGTACAATAAGGTAAAGAGGGCATGAAAACAACAAGAAAATGAGTTAATTGCAGAAGAGCGTTAGGACCGCATATTTGTTGATAGGCCTATACTTGGACCTATTCAATAATCTGCCGCCATGAACCCTTCTCAATCACCATCCATTACTATACCTAAAGACTCAAAAGGAACGGTACGAGAGTCTTTGTTTGATCAGCCAAAATTACTTTGAACTTGTCGATGTAAATTAAAGATTGCGAGTCTAATAAATAATTATTTATTTGAGAATAGATTAACAATAATTATATATGTATATATATGTGACTATATATATATGTAACAACAGATAGTTACAAGAGAATTACATAAAATAAAAAAGGGTTATGCCCATAACAATACTGAGGCGCTGTATCCATAGCAACCTTGTCCTAACGGTTACTTTTACAATGTAGCCATTACATAAACAAAAAAAAAGGTAAAGGGGTTATGCCCATAACTATACTGAGGCGCTGTATCCATAGCAACCTTATCCTAACAATTACATTCACTACGTAGCTTACAGCCCCTTCACAGGCCTCAGCGGCAACCCGCAGTGCGCGCTTCATAGTTACAAAACATTGGCGTATTACTTAAATGCCAACCCAATAAGAAAGTAATATACTTATATTATTCTTAGCCCAAATTAATCCAGGCATTCGCCTTGCAAAGGTAAGTTAAAGAAAAATATAAAAGGTCCCTCATAGTTTCAATCACGGGACAACAAGCCGAAAGGGCAAAACCCTGGCAATATATTTAACAAATTATATATAGCATTACGTCATATTAATCTACGTACTTAGCCATTCTTACAATATTACAGAAAATGACATATGAAAGTCGAAAGGAAATTTAGAATGTACTGGCCAAAAAGAGAATTTAGACCTAACCTATAGTCTATTTAAAATATTCTTTAAATATTTTCCAAACAGTAAATTTTGAGTAGTACGGCCGAAATTTGAATTTATACCTTTGGGAATAATCCCATCCCGTGATGTGTGTCCAAGACACGGGCAAACCAAGAAGTGCCGCTTAAGGCAAACGACATCAGATTATAAGCAATTTTTCTCTGAGAGGAGGGGAACATAGGGGAAGCAAAAGAACATAGTAGAACATTCACATGAAACAGCGGGATTGGTGGTAAAGAACAAATAGGTCATTGGAGAGCCGTCGAGAACATCACGTGATCACTGTCTGACCACTTCCCATGGGGCAACGTGAGAAATGCCACGCTCACCACGCCACACCTCCACAGTCTATCAGTTACGCTTTTTCACTCGGGGCGAGAACAATGTACACGGGCCGGGATGTTTGTTGATGAGACTTCACACACGGAGACCGAGAAACGGGGCAGTTTTTTGGTGAGTCTTGTTAGGTCCACTCTTCGTGGTTGTAGACTTGGTGTTATTTAACTCATTTTTGCTTCTTGCTTGTAACGTTGATCTCAAGCAACGTTACAAATCTCGCCCCCTGGACAGATGGGGGATGAGTTCTCTTGCTACCTTTTTCTTTCTTTTTTTTTTTTACATAACAGTCTTGATACACGGGTAGTTCTCTTCTTTACAGTAGGCCCCGGTGTGTCTCATCCCTCCCGATACATCTTACATGACCTAGGCACCTGGCTGTGGCATGAGCGCTCCCATATTCCTGGGTCTTCAAACAGATCCCATTCCAGCCTCTCCAATGTAGGGGGATGGGAAGGGAGTGGCTCAACAGGAGCGGAAGTCCTCTCAGAGATCACTAAACAAAACAAAAAACACAAGCAGTAACATGTCCTTGATTATACATATCAAGGGCTTCTATGCCCGACCGCACTATTTGACTTATTTTATCCAAAGTCATTAGTTTTCACAGGGACAAGTTCCACAATAGTCTGACCATCTTTTACGTTATACGTACCACTGGCCTTGCTAAACAAGGTCTCTTTCTTATTGTCAAACAATTGCTCACACAGAGTTCACTTAATTTTGACACATAATTTTATACGGAAGTTCACTGAATGTCTTCATGGCGAAAGTTCATTCAGTAGATGCCACAAATAGAGAATTGATTAAACCCTAACACTAAACCTAACATCTAATTACATGATAACAAAAATACGGCACATGCTTCGAAGCATGCAGATTTAACACAAATAATTACGACAAATTTAAGAAAAGGGGTATTAACGTGTAACTAAACCTAACTTAACCTAAACTAGGTAGTGGCTTGATAGTCACAACGGTGGCCACCAAGTCACGACCCAGTGACTTCTTGATCAATTTAGTTATGACGGCAACATTTTAAGATGGCTAACATGGGCTCTTCTCAAAAGACTCTCGTCCTCCTGGTCTTTCAGACGCACGCTGACTGGGGTGAGAAACTGATCGATCAGCCATGGACCACTCCATTTTTCACACATTTTCGCTGAGATCTTCTCAATAGCGGAGCTGAGGGGAAACTCTCTGCAGAGGACGGTGTCTCCGACCTTAAAGGGAACAGGGATCCTACCTTTGTTATAGTTAGCTGCTACTCTACGTTGAGCCTTTTTCAAACTTTCTAGCGCGAGGCGACACCTATCTGCGTGGGGAACAACGTCATTCTCGTCAAGCAAAGGGTGGATGTCCCATACAGCTAACAAGGGGTGATTTAACTCTCTTCCTAAAAAAACAGAAGCTGGGGAGGAACTAATAGAATCGTGATAGGCAGTATTAAACGCTAAATTTAAAAACTCTAACTCCTGATCCCACCTATTCTGAACCTGATGGTGGAACACAGTGAGAGCAATAACTAAATTTCTGTTGAACCTTTCAACTTGGTTCGGGCCAGGATGATATGGGCTCGTAGTGATGTGCCTAATCCCCCATCCAAAACACATATCTCTAAATAGTGCTGACCTAAAGCATGGACCATTGTCGCTAACTATGGCACGAGGGGCTCCTAAAAATGTCCAAATCCTTTTGCACAAAGCATTGACAGTCGTGGACGCCTTCATATCCCGTAGAGGGATTAGAAAAACAAATTTAGAAAATGCATCAATAAGTACCAAAATGCAGGTATTTCCCAGAGTGGAGCGGGTGATCGGGCCAATATAGTCCACAAAGACTTTCTCCCAAGGGTAATGAGCCACATCGGCCGAATGCAGCCCAATACGGGAGTTCTGTGTAGGTTTAGCCTTCTGGCAATCAATGCAACGACTAACCCAGGACTTGACGTCACTATACAGGCCGGGCCAAAAGAACTCATGAGAAATTTTTCTAACTGTCTTCAAAACACCTAGGTGCCCTCCAATAGCAGAATTATGAAAATACTTTAACAACATATGTCTCACCGCAAATGGAACAACTACCTTTCTTCCTTTTCCCCGAACATTGTAAGATACTAACAAACCTCTAAACAATCCAAACGATCCCACCTTCTCTCCCTTCTCGAGCCGCTCTATAATGTCTCTACACCAGGGGTCATCTCGTTGGTGATCATTAATAGAGATAAATGACTCAGGGATGGTTTTTATAACACAAGCAGTTACATTCATATCGTCAGGAGTTACAGGGGCCTGGTCTTCAGTGACGCGCGATAAGGCGTCAGCAGTGACATTGTTTTTTCCCGAAATGTGATGAGTAGTGAACTTAAAACGAGATAACCGCCAAACCCACCTACCAATTTTCCCAAGTTGCTTGGGATGCCGCCACATCCAAGCAAGAGCCATATTATCAGTGTATAACTCGAACTCTCTCTGTTCGAGGTAGTCGGCAAATCGCTCGACTCCAAAAATACAAGCTATACATTCTCTCTCATATGTAATATATTTACGTTCTGAATCCGTGAGCGTCCGGCTGGCAAAAGCAACTGGCCTAACACCTTCAGGGGATCTTTGGGACAATACTGCGCCCAGGGCTAAAGAAGATGCGTCCACATGAAGCAAGAAAGGACTTGAAAAATCTGGCATCCTAAGGACCTCTGGGGAGATAAGTTTTTTCTTGAGGGTTTCAAAGGCCTGAGATTGGGTTTCGCCCCACACGAAGGTAGCTCCCTTTTTTTTGAGTGAATTAAGGGGCGCGGCTATGTCAGAAAACATGGGGATAAAACGAGAGTAATAGGCGCACATGCCGATAAATCTCATGACCCCTTTCAAATTTCTGGGAGGGGGGAATTCTACGATGGGCTTAATCCTCTCGGGGTCAATAAGTAAATTACCAGAAGAGATCACATAACCCAAGTAGTTGATCGAGGGTTTGGCCCATACAACTTTGTCTGGGTTCACGGTTAATCCAACCTTACGTAGGCGAGACAACACACTATCAAGATGGACGACATGATCCTCGATACTATCACTATACACACAAATGTCGTCTAGGTAATTAAAAACATATTTATATTTCAGGTCAGAAAAAACATGGTCGAGGACGCGACTAAGCGCTTGACCTCCTATACTACAACCCAGGGGTACTCTGTTAAACTCATATTGCTGCCATGGTGTCACAAAAGCCGTATACTTTTTGGAAGGTTCAGTTAAAGAACACTGCAGAAAACTGGCGTTGAGATCAATAACGCTAAATACCTTAGCTCTGCCCAGATATTGAAACGCAGATTCTACACTCGGCATAGGGTAGGGGTCGAATTGAATTATCTTATTTATTTTGCGATAATCTACTATTAGTCTGTGTCCTTCCCCTTTTTTAGGAATTATAAAAGCTGGGCTAGCGTAGGGGGAAATGGAAGGGCGGATCACCCCTTTAACCTCAAGATCATGAATGAGTTGTCTGAAGATCTCCATTTTTGGGGGGGGGCATGAATATGGACCAGATCTAACCGGGACGTTGTCCTCTACAACAATGTTATAGGGCAAAATATTACATTCTCCTAGCCTTGTAGTAATGACGTCAGGGTACCTCGCAATAACCTCCTGAATGACCAAATCCTGATTATCACAATAAACAAACGATGGACAGGCAGTCTTATCACTAAATGGAATTTTAACTCTGGGGCAAATTCAAAATACAGTTCTTTCCGAGACATATTTAACACGCTTCCAGTTTGCCACAAAAAATCATTACCTAAAATGACTTCATATGGGATCGACGACACACAAAACATTTGTCTTACCCATGAAAAACCAGACATTTTGATGGATACTGAAACCATACGATTAACAGTCAAAAAACTTCCATTACCTAACAAAAACTTTTTTTCTTCCACCAGTTCTTGATTACAATTAACTAGACTCCTAATCTTTTCAAGCAACTCAAAACTGATAAAAGACGCACAAGAACCAGAGTCTAATAACGCGTACGCGACATACGAACCAATAGTAACCTCAACCACAGGTGAAGGGGGGGGACATTTCCTTCTATTGAGACGCGCAGCGGCACCTGCACTAACACTGCGCGTTACAAGTTTCCCAAGGGACACTGGCGCTGAAAGTGCCCAAGTTGACGGCACTTGAAACATCTAACCTTAGACCTATCTGGGAGGAGAGAGGGTTTGCTCTTAAAATCTAAATTAGCCCTACAACTAGACTGAGGAGGGGTCCTATATTGTTCGGGCATTCTAGAAGAAGAGGCGTTTACACTTCCCACAATGGCCGGTTTCCTACAAACACCTACCGGGTGGGCTTCTAAATATTCTCCCTCGGCCTGTAAAGACCCTTCAATGCTCGAAGCGAGTGTATATAGCTCAGAAATAGTACTCGGTTTGAAAGAGAACACAAAATGCCTACGAGTCAGGGGGACACATTTTCTAGAATTAACTCTACCACTTCTTTTTCTGAGAGCTCAAGATTCAAAATTCCCGCCGCTTCGGAGATCGACAGAATAAACAATCTAAGCGACTCATCAGGATATTGAAATCTGTGCACAAAAATATTACTAAGTCTCTGTCTCTCCCTCTTATTCACCAAGGATTCTAAGGCTCTATCCCTAACCTCTTTCCAAGATAGACCCAACTGGATACCCTGAGAAATGATATGGGCCAAAAACCCTGAAGTTTTGCCAATACACAAAGTTAAAAAATCGGGGTCTCCAACTAAGTTAAGTTTGTTCACCTTATCCACTGCTAACAGAAATTGAAATAACGCAGTGCTAGATTGACCGTCGCAAGTAACTATATTTTTCAAACAATCTCTGGCAATATTTAACTTAAATTTAATGGAGGGGCAGTGTCCGCTGGGTTATCAACACTATTGGGAGTTGGTTCCCCTACTTCAAGCCTCTTATTTGCGCCTACTTCTTCCTTTCCCTGATCTAAGGGGGCTTGGCTCACACTAAGGGTGGTTCACTAGAATAAGGAACGCTGGACTCACTTAAACTTTTTGACAGAAGAGCCCGCAACTGGATAACCGTGGCATTGGGGGGTGCAGTATTCCTCTCCGGTCCAGCTCCGCTATGAGTTCCTCTCCTTTGAGTGTGTACACCTCGGACTTTGAAGAAATCCGGCTCATTCCAGTGGCGGAGTCCATGGCCGATGATGAGTTCATGAAACACAAAATTTACAAAAATAAATATTAGTCCTGAAACGCTCACTTCTGCAAGAGCAGAGTGGCGCAGTTTGTGATACACCCCCTTCTCCTCAACAGGACAAGGGCAGGTGAACACGTACAATAAGGTAAAGAGGGCATGAAAACAACAAGAAAATGAGTTAATTGCAGAAGAGCGTTAGGACCGCATATTTGTTGATAGGCCTATACTTGGACCTATTCAATAATCTGCCGCCATGAACCCTTCTCAATCACCATCCATTACTATACCTAAAGACTCAAAAGGAACGGTACGAGAGTCTTTGTTTGATCAGCCAAAATTACTTTGAACTTGTCGATGTAAATTAAAGATTGCGAGTCTAATAAATAATTATTTATTTGAGAATAGATTAACAATAATTATATATGTATATATATGTGACTATATATATATGTAACAACAGATAGTTACAAGAGAATTACATAAAATAAAAAAGGGTTATGCCCATAACAATACTGAGGCGCTGTATCCATAGCAACCTTGTCCTAACGGTTACTTTTACAATGTAGCCATTACATAAACAAAAAAAAGGTAAAGGGGTTATGCCCATAACTATACTGAGGCGCTGTATCCATAGCAACCTTATCCTAACAATTACATTCACTACGTAGCTTACAGCCCCTTAACAGGCCTCAGCGGCAACCCGCAGTGCGCGCTTCATAGTTACAAAACATTGGCGTATTACTTAAATGCCAACCCAATAAGAAAGTAATATACTTATATTATTCTTAGCCCAAATTAATCCAGGCATTCGCCTTGCAAAGGTAAGTTAAAGAAAAATATAAAAGGTCCCTCATAGTTTCAATCACGGGACAACAAGCCGAAAGGGCAAAACCCTGGCAATATATTTAACAAATTATATATAGCATTACGTCATATTAATCTACGTACTTAGCCATTCTTACAATATTACAGAAAATGACATATGAAAGTCGAAAGGAAATTTAGAATGTACTGGCCAAAAAGAGAATTTAGACCTAACCTATAGTCTATTTAAAATATTCTTTAAATATTTTCCAAACAGTAAATTTTGAGTAGTACGGCCGAAATTTGAATTTATACCTTTGGGAATAATCCCATCCCGTGATGTGTGTCCAAGACACGGGCAAACCAAGAAGTGCCGCTTAAGGCAAACGACATCAGATTATAAGCAATTTTTCTCTGAGAGGAGGGGAACATAGGGGAAGCAAAAGAACATAGTAGAACATTCACATGAAACAGCGGGATTGGTGGTAAAGAACAAATAGGTCATTGGAGAGCCGTCGAGAACATCACGTGATCACTGTCTGACCACTTCCCATGGGGCAACGTGAGAAATGCCACGCTCACCACGCCACACCTCCACAGTCTATCAGTTACGCTTTTTCACTCGGGCGAGAACAATGTACACGGGCCGGGATGTTTGTTGATGAGACTTCACACACGGAGACCGAGAAACGGGGCAGTTTTTTGGTGAGTCTTGTTAGGTCCACTCTTCGTGGTTGTAGACTTGGTGTTATTTAACTCATTTTTGCTTCTTGCTTGTAACGTTGATCTCAAGCAACGTTACAAATCTCGCCCCCTGGACAGATGGGGGATGAGTTCTCTTGCTACCTTTTTCTTTTCTTTTTTTTTTTACATAACAGTCTTGATACACGGGTAGTTCTCTTCTTTACAGTAGGCCCCGGTGTGTCTCATCCCTCCCGATACATCTTACATGACCTAGGCACCTGGCTGTGGCATGAGCGCTCCCATATTCCTGGGTCTTCAAACAGATCCCATTCCAGCCTCTCCAATGTAGGGGGATGGGAAGGGAGTGGCTCAACAGGAGCGGAAGTCCTCTCAGAGATCACTAAACAAAACAAAAAACACAAGCAGTAACATGTCCTTGATTATACATATCAAGGGCTTCTATGCCCGACCGCACTATTTGACTTATTTTATCCAAAGTCATTAGTTTTCACAGGGACAAGTTCCACAATAGTCTGACCATCTTTTACGTTATACGTACCACTGGCCTTGCTAAACAAGGTCTCTTTCTTATTGTCAAACAATTGCTCACACAGAGTTCACTTAATTTTGACACATAATTTTATACGGAAGTTCACTGAATGTCTTCATGGCGAAAGTTCATTCAGTAGATGCCACAAATAGAGAATTGATTAAACCCTAACACTAAACCTAACATCTAATTACATGATAACAAAAATACGGCACATGCTTCGAAGCATGCAGATTTAACACAAATAATTACGACAAATTTAAGAAAAGGGGTATTAACGTGTAACTAAACCTAACTTAACCTAAACTAGGTAGTGGCTTGATAGTCACAACGGTGGCCACCAAGTCACGACCCAGTGACTTCTTGATCAATTTAGTTATGACGGCAACATTTTAAGATGGCTAACATGGGCTCTTCTCAAAAGACTCTCGTCCTCCTGGTCTTTCAGACGCACGCTGACTGGGGTGAGAAACTGATCGATCAGCCATGGACCACTCCATTTTTCACACATTTTCGCTGAGATCTTCTCAATAGCGGAGCTGAGGGGAAACTCTCTGCAGAGGACGGTGTCTCCGACCTTAAAGGGAACAGGGATCCTACCTTTGTTATAGTTAGCTGCTACTCTACGTTGAGCCTTTTTCAAACTTTCTAGCGCGAGGCGACACCTATCTGCGTGGGGAACAACGTCATTCTCGTCAAGCAAAGGGTGGATGTCCCATACAGCTAACAAGGGGTGATTTAACTCTCTTCCTAAAAAAACAGAAGCTGGGGAGGAACTAATAGAATCGTGATAGGCAGTATTAAACGCTAAATTTAAAAACTCTAACTCCTGATCCCACCTATTCTGAACCTGATGGTGGAACACAGTGAGAGCAATAACTAAATTTCTGTTGAACCTTTCAACTTGGTTCGGGCCAGGATGATATGGGCTCGTAGTGATGTGCCTAATCCCCCATCCAAAACACATATCTCTAAATAGTGCTGACCTAAAGCATGGACCATTGTCGCTAACTATGGCACGAGGGGCTCCTAAAAATGTCCAAATCCTTTTGCACAAAGCATTGACAGTCGTGGACGCCTTCATATCCCGTAGAGGGATTAGAAAAACAAATTTAGAAAATGCATCAATAAGTACCAAAATGCAGGTATTTCCCAGAGTGGAGCGGGTGATCGGGCCAATATAGTCCACAAAGACTTTCTCCCAAGGGTAATGAGCCACATCGGCCGAATGCAGCCCAATACGGGAGTTCTGTGTAGGTTTAGCCTTCTGGCAATCAATGCAACGACTAACCCAGGACTTGACGTCACTATACAGGCCGGGCCAAAAGAACTCATGAGAAATTTTTCTAACTGTCTTCAAAACACCTAGGTGCCCTCCAATAGCAGAATTATGAAAATACTTTAACAACATATGTCTCACCGCAAATGGAACAACTACCTTTCTTCCTTTTCCCCGAACATTGTAAGATACTAACAAACCTCTAAACAATCCAAACGATCCCACCTTCTCTCCCTTCTCGAGCCGCTCTATAATGTCTCTACACCAGGGGTCATCTCGTTGGTGATCATTAATAGAGATAAATGACTCAGGGATGGTTTTTATAACACAAGCAGTTACATTCATATCGTCAGGAGTTACAGGGGCCTGGTCTTCAGTGACGCGCGATAAGGCGTCAGCAGTGACATTGTTTTTTCCCGAAATGTGATGAGTAGTGAACTTAAAACGAGATAACCGCCAAACCCACCTACCAATTTTCCCAAGTTGCTTGGGATGCCGCCACATCCAAGCAAGAGCCATATTATCAGTGTATAACTCGAACTCTCTCTGTTCGAGGTAGTCGGCAAATCGCTCGACTCCAAAAATACAAGCTATACATTCTCTCTCATATGTACTATATTTACGTTCTGAATCCGTGAGCGTCCGGCTGGCAAAAGCAACTGGCCTAACACCTTCAGGGGATCTTTGGGACAATACTGCGCCCAGGGCTAAAGAAGATGCGTCCACATGAAGCAAGAAAGGACTTGAAAAATCTGGCATCCTAAGGACCTCTGGGGAGATAAGTTTTTTCTTGAGGGTTTCAAAGGCCTGAGATTGGGTTTCGCCCCACACGAAGGTAGCTCCCTTTTTTTTGAGTGAATTAAGGGCGCGGCTATGTCAGAAAACATGGGGATAAAACGAGAGTAATAGGCGCACATGCCGATAAATCTCATGACCCCTTTCAAATTTCTGGGAGGGGGAATTCTACGATGGGCTTAATCCTCTCGGGGTCAATAAGTAAATTACCAGAAGAGATCACATAACCCAAGTAGTTGATCGAGGGTTTGGCCCATACAACTTTGTCTGGGTTCACGGTTAATCCAACCTTACGTAGGCGAGACAACACACTATCAAGATGGACGACATGATCCTCGATACTATCACTATACACACAAATGTCGTCTAGGTAATTAAAAACATATTTATATTTCAGGTCAGAAAAAACATGGTCGAGGACGCGACTAAGCGCTTGACCTCCTATACTACAACCCAGGGGTACTCTGTTAAACTCATATTGCTGCCATGGTGTCACAAAAGCCGTATACTTTTTGGAAGGTTCAGTTAAAGAACACTGCAGAAAACTGGCGTTGAGATCAATAACGCTAAATACCTTAGCTCTGCCCAGATATTGAAACGCAGATTCTACACTCGGCATAGGGTAGGGGTCGAATTGAATTATCTTATTTATTTTGCGATAATCTACTATTAGTCTGTGTCCTTCCCCTTTTTTAGGAATTATAAAAGCTGGGCTAGCGTAGGGGGAAATGGAAGGGCGGATCACCCCTTTAACCTCAAGATCATGAATGAGTTGTCTGAAGATCTCCATTTTTGGGGGGGGGCATGAATATGGACCAGATCTAACCGGGACGTTGTCCTCTACAACAATGTTATAGGGCAAAATATTACATTCTCCTAGCCTTGTAGTAATGACGTCAGGGTACCTCGCAATAACCTCCTGAATGACCAAATCCTGATTATCACAATAAACAAACGATGGACAGGCAGTCTTATCACTAAATGGAATTTTAACTCTGGGGGCAAATTCAAAATACAGTTCTTTCCGAGACATATTTAACACGCTTCCAGTTTGCCACAAAAAATCATTACCTAAAATGACTTCATATGGGATCGACGACACACAAAACATTTGTCTTACCCATGAAAAACCAGACATTTTGATGGATACTGAAACCATACGATTAACAGTCAAAAAACTTCCATTACCTAACAAAAACTTTTTTTCTTCCACCAGTTCTTGATTACAATTAACTAGACTCCTAATCTTTTCAAGCAACTCAAAACTGATAAAAGACGCACAAGAACCAGAGTCTAATAACGCGTACGCGACATACGAACCAATAGTAACCTCAACCACAGGTGAAGGGGGGGACATTTCCTTCTATTGAGACGCGCAGCGGCACCTGCACTAACACTGCGCGTTACAAGTTTCCCAAGGGACACTGGCGCTGAAAGTGCCCAAGTTGACGGCACTTGAAACATCTAACCTTAGACCTATCTGGGAGGAGAGAGGGTTTGCTCTTAAAATCTAAATTAGCCCTACAACTAGACTGAGGAGGGGTCCTATATTGTTCGGGCATTCTAGAAGAAGAGGCGTTTACACTTCCCACAATGGCCGGTTTCCTACAAACACCTACCGGGTGGGCTTCTAAATATTCTCCCTCGGCCTGTAAAGACCCTTCAATGCTCGAAGCGAGTGTATATAGCTCAGAAATAGTACTCGGTTTGAAAGAGAACACAAAATGCCTACGAGTCAGGGGGACACATTTTCTAGAATTAACTCTACCACTTCTTTTTCTGAGAGCTCAAGATTCAAAATTCCCGCCGCTTCGGAGATCGACAGAATAAACAATCTAAGCGACTCATCAGGATATTGAAATCTGTGCACAAAAATATTACTAAGTCTCTGTCTCTCCCTCTTATTCACCAAGGATTCTAAGGCTCTATCCCTAACCTCTTTCCAAGATAGACCCAACTGGATACCCTGAGAAATGATATGGGCCAAAAACCCTGAAGTTTTGCCAATACACAAAGTTAAAAAATCGGGGTCTCCAACTAAGTTAAGTTTGTTCACCTTATCCACTGCTAACAGAAATTGAAATAACGCAGTGCTAGATTGACCGTCGCAAGTAACTATATTTTTCAAACAATCTCTGGCAATATTTAACTTAAATTTAATGGAGGGGGCAGTGTCCGCTGGGTTATCAACACTATTGGGAGTTGGTTCCCCTACTTCAAGCCTCTTATTTGCGCCTACTTCTTCCTTTCCCTGATCTAAGGGGGCTTGGCTCACACTAAGGGTGGGTTCACTAGAATAAGGAACGCTGGACTCACTTAAACTTTTTGACAGAAGAGCCCGCAACTGGATAACCGTGGCATTGGGGGGGTGCAGTATTCCTCTCCGGTCCAGCTCCGCTATGAGTTCCTCTCCTTTGAGTGTGTACACCTCGGACTTTGAAGAAATCCGGCTCATTCCAGTGGCGGAGTCCATGGCCGATGATGAGTTCATGAAACACAAAATTTACAAAAATAAATATTAGTCCTGAAACGCTCACTTCTGCAAGAGCAGAGTGGCGCAGTTTGTGATACACCCCCTTCTCCTCAACAGGACAAGGGCAGGTGAACACGTACAATAAGGTAAAGAGGGCATGAAAACAACAAGAAAATGAGTTAATTGCAGAAGAGCGTTAGGACCGCATATTTGTTGATAGGCCTATACTTGGACCTATTCAATAATCTGCCGCCATGAACCCTTCTCAATCACCATCCATTACTATACCTAAAGACTCAAAAGGAACGGTACGAGAGTCTTTGTTTGATCAGCCAAAATTACTTTGAACTTGTCGATGTAAATTAAAGATTGCGAGTCTAATAAATAATTATTTATTTGAGAATAGATTAACAATAATTATATATGTATATATATGTGACTATATATATATGTAACAACAGATAGTTACAAGAGAATTACATAAAATAAAAAAGGGTTATGCCCATAACAATACTGAGGCGCTGTATCCATAGCAACCTTGTCCTAACGGTTACTTTTACAATGTAGCCATTACATAAACAAAAAAAAGGTAAAGGGGTTATGCCCATAACTATACTGAGGCGCTGTATCCATAGCAACCTTATCCTAACAATTACATTCACTACGTAGCTTACAGCCCCTTAACAGGCCTCAGCGGCAACCCGCAGTGCGCGCTTCATAGTTACAAAACATTGGCGTATTACTTAAATGCCAACCCAATAAGAAAGTAATATACTTATATTATTCTTAGCCCAAATTAATCCAGGCATTCGCCTTGCAAAGGTAAGTTAAAGAAAAATATAAAAGGTCCCTCATAGTTTCAATCACGGGACAACAAGCCGAAAGGGCAAAACCCTGGCAATATATTTAACAAATTATATATAGCATTACGTCATATTAATCTACGTACTTAGCCATTCTTACAATATTACAGAAAATGACATATGAAAGTCGAAAGGAAATTTAGAATGTACTGGCCAAAAAGAGAATTTAGACCTAACCTATAGTCTATTTAAAATATTCTTTAAATATTTTCCAAACAGTAAATTTTGAGTAGTACGGCCGAAATTTGAATTTATACCTTTGGGAATAATCCCATCCCGTGATGTGTGTCCAAGACACGGGCAAACCAAGAAGTGCCGCTTAAGGCAAACGACATCAGATTATAAGCAATTTTTCTCTGAGAGGAGGGGAACATAGGGGAAGCAAAAGAACATAGTAGAACATTCACATGAAACAGCGGGATTGGTGGTAAAGAACAAATAGGTCATTGGAGAGCCGTCGAGAACATCACGTGATCACTGTCTGACCACTTCCCATGGGGCAACGTGAGAAATGCCATGCTCACCACGCCACACCTCCACAGTCTATCAGTTACGCTTTTTCACTCGGGGCGAGAACAATGTACACGGGCCGGGATGTTTGTTGATGAGACTTCACACACGGAGACCGAGAAACGGGGCAGTTTTTTGGTGAGTCTTGTTAGGTCCACTCTTCGTGGTTGTAGACTTGGTGTTATTTAACTCATTTTTGCTTCTTGCTTGTAACGTTGATCTCAAGCAACGTTACAGCTTCACCACTTGAACAGTTCGTACTCGCCTTCACCTAGATATATCAGTCCTCTCTGTGAAGCGTTAAAGCGACTCCTGTAGCGCGCACCAAAGTTTTTACCCGGAAGATGCACTTTGCCCACATAGCCTTGCGTTATGATGTTCGGTTCGTCTTCATCCTCGCTGACCTCTTCGTCGCCTTCTAGACGTCGGACGTTGTACGTGCGATACTTTTCAAGTTCGGAGATGTGCTTGACCCGATCGAGCTCCTCACGCTCGATTCGATCCAACTCGGCGCACAAAGCGTTTTCCTCATCCAGCGACTACTCCTCAGAGCGGGCTGTGGAACCGCGTTCGATGGACCGACTCGATTCCTGGAGAATTTGCGGATCGTCCCCTACCTTGAGATTGTAGACCGGGCAAACGGTAGAACAGCGTTCGACAGACTGACTCGATTCCCACATTCCGGGATTATGGCATCCGAGCCAGTGCACGGAAGAATCACAGCACTCGCTGTAACCTTTATCGACCCGTGCGATGTGGTATTCTAAAACGCCGTTCGAGATCTTAATATCGCTCATGTCCTTCAGACGGTAACCCAACTGCCTAAACATGTCGAATGAGATACGTCTCCCTACCTCGCTGCCGCTTTATACGCTCGGGATGGAGGGGCGCGCATCCTCCCCTCCTTCTACACTATATCCTTCGCTTCGATCCACGAATTGTGTGACGAGTCGAACCCCAACCATTTGACGTATACTCTATTTCCAGAACGTCTGATTATCTTCTCTACAAGGTAAACATGCGGATACGAAGTCTTTCTAAGCTCCTTACCGTAGAAACCTCCCGTGATAGGATTACCTTTCATATCTTCGAGTATGAAGGTCCTGGGATTAGTCTCGACGACGTTACGTATTTTAAACAGTTCGGTCGACCAGTTCGCTGTATAACCCTTTTCGAAAACATCCTTATACTTGCTGATACGAAACATCACCCACTTTAAAAATGTTCGGTGTGGAATCTGACATCTTGAAACGTTTATAGACGGTATGTAAAAGTCTATCGTCCTTGACGTCTATAGGTCTCATCTTTATGGTCGAGTGTACCGTACGGTTGTATTCGTCCAGTAAGGAATCGATCATATCGATCCATCGATATGAACCTTTAGCCGTGAAGCTCCTCCACATCATGTTCTTGAGAGTACGATTGAATCGTTCCACGACGCTAGCCTTGGCGTTGCTGTATGTAGAATAATGATTGATTCTCTTTCTCTTCATGGGTGTTTTGAATTCCGGGTTGTAAAACTCTGTACCATTATCCGTTTGGAGATGACGTACGCGAGGTAAACCTACCTTGTCGAGGAGGAGAGCCATTGTGACGCTGACGTTCTTACCCGTCTTAGTCTTGACGGGTGCGGCCCAAGCCCTCTTGGAATACACGTCGATGACGGTGAGAAGGTACTTGAAGCCCTTATTCGATCCTGAGTTAGGGTATCATCTCCACCAGATCGGCCTGAAGGAGCTCGTTCAAGCCTCGTACGCTAACGTGTCTTCGAGGAAATCGTCGTCTTGCAGGACGATGAAGTTCACGCGCAATCTCCCACTTGGCGCCGGACATGATTGTGATAAAATACCGAAGAGATGAACGTCTTTATACGATGATTCCCGCCTCGCGTAATTCCTCAATGATAGAAACGATCTCGTTATGGTGAGCGGAATGGCCGGCCTCGGTAGATGCGTGCAAGAGTCGTAATCGATCGACCAATTTGTTAGGATCGTCCCAATAGGTATAATCGAGCCCTCTTCCTGTCGCCATCTTTTATAAACCCTCACCCTCAAGCTCCTCCTCAAACATAGGTTTGATGATTAACTAATAATTTGATCCGGCTCGCATCTTGATACGAGCGTACGGTTCGCTTCTCAACCGATGCGCGTTCGTTTCTTTGAGCAAAGACTTGTATACTTTCAGATCGTCCTTAGTATAATGAGCGGGTGCTCTTCTGAAGAGTAATTTTAATAGTCCTCGAGTATACGGTATCGTCTTATTGTTAAGGAGTATTGTTCCGTCTCTTCCGTTGAATACGATACGACTATCTCCGAGCTTGGTAGAGTCACCTTCATGACGGACTCCGTAGGTCTTATCGGAATGTGCGTGAGATGAATAAAGATAAGTATCCAATAGATGGTTGTTTTGCAATCTCTCAGGTGAGGCTTCCGTCTCCTCAGGTTCGGCGAGCGCCTTCACCATCTTGTTTAGAGGATCCGTGATAGGTTTGAACGTTTCATTCGCGACGTGCTCAGACTCGTGTCGGGCTTCACGTAGTTGCTTATACTTTCGTTTAATAATCTTACTCGCTTTTATGATATCCTCCGTGACCTTCGTCGACATGATGTAAGGTTTGAATGTCTCTTACCGTGAAGAAACGGTTCATTATATCTAAACGTAAGTAAAACCTAATTCTACGTGTAAAATCTGGGACGTCGTCAGGCGTTTTTCTATCATGAAAGATATAGAGTCATCTTTGGACACCTCGAAAGGTGGATAGTCGATAATTTTAAGAATCAACAAGCAAATAATATATTTCAAGATCATGACCATCGTTGAAACGATGCCCGCCCTCTTGAACTTATAACCGCGTTCACCCGTTAGAGTCAACTCGAAATGTCTCGCATCCTTCCGCATAGGTTTCGAATCCAAGTAGATGTAGATGAAACTGCGATTAACTGTAGAGTCAACGTAAGCTTTAGGCACGGCATCTGAAGGCGATGTGGGCATACCTATATTCCGCAAAACTAGGCCGCCTGCATCGTAAAGCCGTTCGGTATCTGTTCCCTTTACGTATAGTATACCTCTCGCTATCAAATCGTTGTAAATGGTTTGTTGTATCACGAAAGTTTCCTCTAGGCTTAGCAGCTTTGAACCTAAAGCGTCAAGCGTCGTTTTATTTTCGTCGAGACGATCATGAGCCAGTTTCCGCACCTCCTCCATCCCTTGACGACTACTCTTCTCAAAGTCGGCATATTTTATTCGATCCTTCTCCAAATCCTCGATCAACGATTCCATCTGTCCTTTGATGACATCCTTGGCGGCGTTGAGGGCGACTATCTGCTCGTTACTATGTCTCGCATCCATCCTATCGATGTAATACTTGTTACAGACATCCTTAGATGCGATAGGCGTCTCGACGTTGACGATCCTCTTCGATCTAGCGTCGTAATAACCTTGAGAGTTTAGAGTCAGATTTCCTTCCGTCTCGACGAGAGATCTATATTTGTGCAGACTATGACCGAATTTAGATATGGACGACATTATGTCTTACCGTGTACTGAATATACGTTCTTGTCAATCGTGCAAGATAAAGGAATCGAACACGTAGCGGTATCGTCCTTTATCAATCTCATGATATTTGCTCACCACCAGAAAATCGTACTTGTGTATTTTCCAGCACAGTGAGCACACCTCCTTAAATTTTTGGAATGTCATATCTGTGTTCACGTGATCGTCGTAGACGTGTCTCAGATTCGTATCGTCCATCCTAAATAGGATGAAAAGATTTGCGTTATCTCTCAACATCTGTTTCGGAATGCGCGAGTACGTCTGACAGAGATAGAAACAGTCTATAGCCTTATGTCTGCCCATACTGAAATAAGCCTGTATATTAAACTGTTTATCGCAAGCGACTTCGTCCAAAATGAATACAGAGTCGGGTTCGGCCTCGGACGGAGGGATAATTTCCGCGTTGTAGCAATACGGGAAATAGCCCATACCTTCGACGAGCGAGAGAACCTTCGATAAACGTTGATACTTGGGCTGGTACAACGATTTAGAGTAAACGTACACGTTCCTCCAGCAGACTGATCATGGCGTTGGTTTTACCGCAATTTGAAGGTCCGCAGATGATGCAGCGGATAGTATCAGGTAACAACGTACCGTGTCTCTGAGGTAAAGCTCCACCCTCATCGTGATCGTTGTTGCGTACAGTTAAAGAATCTGTCTTCATCTATATAATGCACGCACCTATATAAATGCTAATCAGTACGTGTCATGAGACGAAGAAGAGGGGGAGGATTGTTGGATAAGATAATCAATAATCTACCGTTTGAAGCGCATATACCTGGATACCAGTACTGCGGACTGGGGACAAAGTTGGAAAAACGATTGAAACGTGGCGATCCTGGAATAAACGAGTTAGATCGACACTGTAAAGAACACGATATCGCCTACTCCAAGGTGAAAGATCTTGTAGAACGTCACACTGTGGATCGTGAACTTATCGAGAAATCGTGGAAATGATTACTCTCGTCTGACTCAAAGTTGGGTGAGAAAGCCGCCGCGTGTGCGGTCCCCATCGCGATGAAAGCTAAAATCAAGATGGGTTCAGGTCTAAAGAAGAAGAATAAAACTCAGCGTCGTCAAAGGAGAGCTACTACTACTACTACTACTACTACTACTAGACGCCGTATACTACCTATACTACCTTTGATCGCAGCGCTTTGAGCCGTCGCCGGAGGAGCCGCGGGAATCACGAAGGCAGTACAAAGTGCTAAGGCGAATACGAAACAATTGAACGAGGCTCAGAGACATAATCGTACGCTCGAAGCTATCGCCATGGGGAAAGGCATGTATCTACGGCCTTACCCGAAAATAAAATGACTACCTAAACGTGCCCTTACTGAAACGGATCTGCGCAAGTACGCCGCCGAGTTAAAAATCCCCTTCTTTAGAGGAGTATTTGCGAGAGACGCTTTACCTAGTGGTCCTCCTTGGAAGTTAGAGTGCGCCATCATCAATCTTGACGATGATAGCGGTAAGGGTACGCATTGGGTGGCGTATAAGAAAAACGGTGGACGGGCTGATTATTTCGATAGTTTCGGTGATCTAAGGCCGCCGCTTGAACTTGTTCGTTATCTCGGAGGAATACCCATCACCTATAATCATACTCGGTATCAAGAGTACGGTACCGTTTTATTGCGGTCATCTTTGTTTAGCCTTCCTTAAATACTCGCGTTGACGTTCAATATTAGTAAATATGTCAATGACGCTTACACTGACGGGTCAGAGTTCGAATCTGACAGAGAACTACTTCCCGCATATCCTGCTAGGAGAAGAGAATCGTGAAGAAGAATGGTTCATCGGACTGATCAATCTGGCCACGTTCAATTCCATACCAAACATCGACGAACGTAATAATAAATTTTATTGCGATGGTAAAGAGTATACAGTCCCTCCGGGCACCTATGAACTTGAGGCGTTGGATCGATTCTTGCGAAGTGAAGTCCCGAGTAACGTAAAGCTCTCGATTATCGGTGACCCTACCACTTTAAAGAGCTATATCACTTGCAATAAACCTATCGACTTTACCCGACCTGGCACGTTTGCATCCTTGCTAGGGTTCGACTCGGTCATACTTCCTGCAGGGAAGACGCACATATCTACCAATACCGTGAATATTCTTCACGTGAACGTGATCCGCGTAGAATTTAGTCTCGCTAGCGGAGCTTACGTCAAAGGAGAACCGAGTCATACCTTGCACGAGTTCAGCATGACCGTCCCGCCGGGCTATAAGATAGTTGAAGCGCCTAACAATATCATTTACCTTCCGCTAACGAAGCGAGTAATAGAGTCTATCGCAGTACGACTTGTTGACGAACGAGGAGATATCATCAACTTTAGAGATGAGATTATATCGCTACGTCTGCATCTGAAACGAGTCATTGGAGATGGGGCTTGTACTAGATAAAACGAGACGACGAAGTCTTCCTCGAAACATTGAGAGAAGGACAGTGAAAGTGTTAACACCTGCCAATAAACTCTATTTAAGACGTCTAGGTTACTCGTTACGAAAATAATGGATGACGCCGCGGATATTCTGAACATTGGGGAGTCTGCCGCTTTCGATACGGCCTTGAGCAGTTTCCAGTATCATTCCTACGCCTCGTATATTCCCGGCCCGTTAGCTAACGGGAACGAGCTTAGGATATCTATCCAACAAGAAGGGTTATGCACACTACCGCACCGCTCTCTGCTACATATCAAAGGACGACTACTTTTGAATACGGAGAACCTGGAAGTACTTCGAGAATTGTTAATAACGGAATACTGCATCTATTCTCAAGAATCGCCTATGAGATCAACGGGGTAGAGATTGATCAATCGAGAGATGTGGGTATTTCGACTCAGCTTAAAAACTATCTATCTATAAGGAATGGTTGGCAGACTCATCTTTCAAACGCCGGTTGGAGGTTTGAAGGAGTTCACGTACACGCTGAAACGGGCATCTTTGACGTATGCATCCCTTTACGTCTCATACTAGGATTCGTTGAAGACTATTCCCGAATACTGATCAACGCGAAACAAGAGCTGGTGCTAGTTCGTTCGACCGGCGACAACAACGCTTTACAAAGAGCCCCACCTCCTGCTGCAGAGACGCCCTCTAGGATCGAGTTAAGTAAAATATCTTGGCTTGTACCGCATATAAGACTGACGATATCAATCGTCTCAACCTGCTTAATTTCATCAAGAGCGGGAGGATCATCGAGCTACCTTTCCGTACTTGGGAATTGTACGAGTACCCTAACGTACCCATCTCTAATCAACATGATTGGACCGTGAAAACGTCAACTTTGCTGGAAAAACCTCGTTACGTTGTTTTCGCGCTTCAGACCGGCGGAACAATACGACGGCTGCAGATAGAAGTATTTTTGATCATTGTAATTTACGTAATGCTAAACTCTATCTAAATTCTAACGTGTACCCTTATGAGGATATGAACTTGATCTTTAGACAAGATTCATTCTCGAAATTATACGAAGACTACGCCAATTTCCAGACTTCGTACTACGGAACGAGCGCCTCTTTACCTTTACTTGATCCTTCCCATTTCAAGTCTCACGCACCCATTGTCGTGTTCGATGCCAGCCGACAGGAAGATACTCTCAAGGACGGTATGGTGACGTGTCGTATAACGTTCGAGACGGAGGAAAATATCCCGGTAAATACCAAGGCATTTTGTCTAATCATACACGATAGAGTTGTCCGCTATAACCTTTCAAGCAGTGACGTTAGCAAGATGACATCATAAATGAGACAACATTGTACAAATATCGGTAACCTTCCTCTCACCTCGATCTATATTAAAGGAACTGGGAAGTTGAGTCGGCTACAGAGTATCATCAACGCTGATAGCGACAAGTACAAAGCTTAAAAAACTGCGAGTGTTCCTGTACATTTTTTAAAAAAATGTCCGACTGCTCAGCGAATGGTTTAAGAATTTTAAGTTTGATCGGGCAAAACTTTTGCGATCTGACCAAGAGTGCGATGCGCAACGATACGAGTTCGGTTATTCCAGCTTTGCTTCATATGATAGTCTTGATAAACGAGTATAAAGAGTGCATTGATTTCAATAAGTTATCATGCTTCTGCTGTCAAGACGAGGTTGACACGGTCAAACGGAGGAAGAAAACTACTGACGCTTCTAAACGTTCGCTTGGAAAGAAGAGTAAAACTTCTGAGGAAACGAACGAGGAGCCTACGAAGAAGAAGCTGCAAGACGGGTTGAGTGAACACTTTTAATCTAAAAACTTTTTCACAGCTACTTGCAATGTATAAGTTTAATATTTTCTCAGCTACTTACAATGTATAATGAGGTAAACTTTTTAACGATTATTACTGTATAAGTTTATTCTTTTCTTAGAAATGTAACGAGCTTTTTTTAAATAAAAAAGAATTAACGATTAACACTTTTTATTCTTTACATCTATAAAAGGGTAAAGATGAGTAGTTATTATTTACTTGGTTAAAGGTAAAAAAATGTTTTTCCAAGGTCTGGGTTGTAATCCCGACTGTAGCTGGTTATTGTACCAGACAGAACTCTGAGAGATCTCGGGTTGTAACCCCCCCCCCCCGACTGTAGCTGGTTATTGTACCAGACAGAGCTCTGAGAGGTCCTGGTTATTGTACCAAGCAGAACTCTGAGAGGTTCAGGATGTAAACTCGACTGTTGCCTTATCTTATTGTGCCAGTTCGTTCTCTGAGAGGTCCGGCTTGTAATCCTGGAGGGGAAGGTGAAAAATAACAATACACATACACACACTGAAAATTCTATTTAATGAATATACTTTTAAACAGATACATACTAAATTAGCATATTTTTTCTAGTGACATTAATTAAAACATACGCACACTGAAAAACTCTATTTAATGAATGTACTTTTTTAAACAGATACATACTAAATTAACATATTTTTTTCTCAAGTCTTTTTTAAAAGCACTAACATTTTTTTTTTCTAGTGACATTAATCAAAACATACGCTCACTGAAAAACTCTATTTAATGAATGTACTTTTTTAAACAGATACATACTATAAGAATATTTTTTTCTCAAGTTTTTTTTAAAGCACTAACTTTTTTCTAGTGATAAAGGCTTAGTGTCATTAATTATTCACTTACAATATAGAGACATGGAGTTAGTAGATGCCTGCACACTTTGATAAAGTTGTAGATCAAGCACTGACACACACTTGCACTATAGAGATGACGGTCCTGCTTCAATCGACGTCTCTTGGAAGGAAGTAGTTGTTTGCTCGCTTATAGAGTAATGCCCCCAAGGCAGAGTTTTGACTGATTCAGATAACACGTATCGTTTGTCGTCGATAGAGCATAGCGCGATCCTATTGAATTTTTGAGTGTAAAGTTTGAATCCTACAGCTCTTATTGAACGAGCTTCTCTCATGACTACCGTTTCATTATTCAAACAATTACGATAGTCCTCTAAAGAGAGCGTTCTTAACGCGCTACTCTTGACCCATTTAGCCTTGAGCGTCTCGCCATCTCCTTGCACCGCAAATGAATAGAGTTTAGGACGTAAACCTATGAACTCGGTGATGATCCGACCTCGAGTCTCGTCTTTTAGTTTACCGAGCACCCCTTTATTTACTACGGGCATGCCTTAAACATTGTCTTGTCCGTAAGTGGAGGTGTCAAGGTAGTCATTAGCTAACGGATAAGTCGCTGGTAGGCGTCCTCAACAGTCATGTAGTAGAGAAGTGAGTCTGTACCTGTATATTGGAGTTTTAACGTACCTGGAGGGAAGGCGGGAACCATGACCTGGTAATGTAGACCGTACATGACTACTTTCGAGATTTCCAAAATGGCGAATCCCGCATAAATCGGCATATCAAAGTAAATCTCCTGCGGTTCCATCTCAATGATGACCAGGTTTTCTGATACAATCATACGGTTTTTAAAGTTAGGACTGGCTATGAGGTTACCCGCTCCAAATTTCCCTTCCCACCTGGTAGTTATCTTTACCGTACGGTAGGCTCTCTTGTTAGATATAAGACGGCCGAATGCGGCATTGTTCATCAATTTGAAAAACATGTTTTCAAACTGATTGCTCGCATTACTCCTCATTTCAGCGTTCAGCTTGATATACGGAGCCATCCATGGATATTGCTTGAAACTGAGAACCCTGTGTACCCTCCTCAGTTTCAACCCATTCACTAAACATAACTTTAGATGACGGTAGTGAATGACGTACCTAGTCTTATCAGCTAAATAGTTAACAATTTCTCATGTTTCCCTACGGGTGGAATCCCTTTCTCAGGACAAAACGGCAAGTCAGAATGAGCATTGTGTATATCTTGTGGATATTCAAGATCTACCTGTAAGATATACCCCGTATCCGCATCGTACTCCACTTTTAACACATCCAAACGCTCAATTTCGGCATCTTCAAGCCACATGAACCCTCCATAGGGTAACGAGCTCAACATACTAAATGAATAGTGTCCATTCACGTCTAGATAAACGAGGTAAGACTCTGGTTTGGAACGGTCAAATGAACTCATATAACGATTATTAGCTACAGAGTGACGATTAGCTACGAAACATATCCCTCCTCAAATAGCTCCCTCAATGAATTGATGTATATCCACATCATCTATTAATTCGAGCCGTACCTGGGTTATTCTCAACAGAGCCTGGTACGCGAGACTGGGATCTGTAAGAGACCATCCGGATCGAGTCTATACGTCTTCATACAAAGATCACGAAAGTTCTCAAAGACGTCAGCAAGTAGCGTCACGTCTGTATACAGGTAGAGGTTCGAGTAATCCCAAAGATTCTTACATTCAAATAGTCGCCAAACCTCACAGGCGTGATCATAGTCTTCCTGAGAGATATGACTATTCGTGAGCGCGTTGTAAAATTTATCTTTGCTCGGTAACTGAGTCTCGTTCAGTCGCTCAAATGAATCTATATAGTCATAGGGGAACACACCTTTACGAGTGACTAGTTTGAAGCGTTCATCATTAGGATGGCACTTACGAGTGATTTTAAGTTGGTCGGGTTCGAGGTAAGATACGCATTTCTCTAGGGAGGTACATAAAAAGCTGAAACTATCTATAATTTTAATTGTGATCCCTCGAAACCCGTGCCGAATATACTTCATGATTACTTTGAATCTTCCCATAGTCTCTCCAATAACTCTGACTTTTCCTGGATTGACAAGAACGCGCTCTCCTGTGAACGGATCAGTTTCTCTACGTTCAACAAGCGATTCGAGAAGGAAAAAATTGTCGTAGCAACGCTCGTTATGGATTACCACGCTCAGATGAGTAGGGTTCTTGTAATTAATACTACACCCCGCGTGACTGCTCCCACGATAAAGTCCTGTCAAGTGGCAATGATCCATAACGCGGATATCATCATTCACGTAAGGTTTTTCGCATATATGACAATGAGTAGCCGTATTATGCGCATCTCTTTGAGCAGGTGTTAGCGGTATCATTGGGACTACGGTACTATAATAATATAGTACGCGCTTTGCCGTATCTACGAGAGCTTCAACAAATTGGTCTGTACAATCTTTTCCCATGAAGTGTCGGTACTCTGAGAGATTATCATCAAAAATGCATTTAGTGTACATGCCTACAGAATACGCTACATGACTCTGCACATTCTCAGTATAAGAAAATTTCGTGTCAGGATCACACGTTTCTATAGGCACGAGTAAGCTCTCCAAGTCAGCGTACACGATTAATCCTGTTTTCTCTGGTTGTTTATACTGTGAGAACGTCAGGAATTTATTTTCTCCATGAGGGAATGTACTCCTTACCACCCCAAATTTTTTACACGTTTCTTTATGTTTTTCAAGTTTATTTTCAGTCAGAAAAGAGGTCAGACAGCGGTCACAAAAATACCTACGTCCTACGCCAGACATGGGCGTTAGTTGCGGGTTTATCAACCGTGACAGATTTTTGATCGCGCTGAAATGATAATTTTCCGTCCCATGTACTCTTATCATGAATAAATGAACATTTCTAGCGTGCTCTTTAGCACTGACATGCACGGGGACGACTACTAGCTTTTTAGAGTTGTCTGCAGTGTCAATATAATAGTCACTACCTTCGTGTTTTGCAGTGTACACATTATCGGATATATCGTTAAGCCTTTCGAAGCGTTCGATATATCTCATTTCGAACGGGAGCGGGATCCCATCCAGATTCAGCACATCTTGAAAATTAGGATATGATGATAAACGCTGAGCTTTCCCTGTCGGCTCAAAGAGGCACGCCAATACGGATACGGGGAAGCAAAGTCCTTCTTCAGCTTGAACATTTATCAGCGCTCTACGCCTGGCTATAATTTCAGGGATTTGAACGTGGGCCCCGATCGAGAAAGAAGAGTTTTTCGCGAAATTTACTCTCATTTCCAACGTGCCGTCGTATATCCATCCCGAGTGTCTAGAAACGAAGCCCTCAATCTGAGCAAGGAGTGGGAAGACTACATTATTTTCATATATCTCCTCCAAGTTTATCGGTTAAATATATCGTAAAGAGAAGAATTGAAATAACCCTTTTCAATTCTACCTTCAGTAGGATGCCTAAACTCGCAAATGAGGCTACAATTTACCTTTATCGAGCCGTTCGCGTTTGATTCTTTTTCTACAGTCTTTACATAAATATCCCCGCACGCAACGAGAAACTGTACGGGATCCTTATAGGGTAGTTCATTAGTGATTGAGTACGTCTTTATGCGTCGGACGTATGCTTGTTCAATAAGTTTGATAGATAGTCCTAGCGGCTTCAGGTAAAGCCTAAACTGAGTAAATCCTGCACCTAAGTTTCGTGATAAGGTCAATAGTCTTTGGATCTGTGTGTCTATATTGTCATGGTCCGATATCAGTACGCTCGAGGTCTTAATCTGGCCGGGTATATGTTCAATGTAAACATTATACACCTTCCCTTCGCGAAGAGCGACGTCATGTTTCAAGTATCTAATTAAAAGTTGTTCATTAGCGTCTAGATCATCAAGAGTATACACCTTATTCCCATTAGTTTGTCGAGATATAAAGATAGGAGGTGACAAGCGAGCTCGTTTTGCAGGAGGTCCTAACATGGTTCATGCGCTATGCTCTAATAAACAGGCCTCCCTCCACCCTCCTCTTCATTCCTGCGCAGCTTGCTCTAGTATCTCACGGAGCGGTTCTGAAACAGCTAAAAAACAAACAGAAACATCTAGTTAGAGGATCATGATATACACACGTTGAAGCTAATGCATAAGTGCAAGAGTGCAAGTGTGCAAGAGTGCATGAGTGCAAGAGTGCATGAGTGCATGAGTGCATGAGTGCAAGAGTGCAAGAGTGCATGAGTGCATGAGTGCAAGAGTGCAAGAGTGTAAGAGTTCAAGAGTGCAAGAGTGCATGAGTGCATGAGTGTATGAATGCATGAGTGCATGAGTGCAAGAGTGCAAGAGTGCAAGAGTGCATGAGTGCATGAGTGCATGAGTGCATGAGTATATGAGTGTATGAGTGTATGAGTGCATGAGTGCATGAGTGCATGAGTGCATAAGTGTATAGGAGCATAGGAGCATAAGAGCATAAGTATGTAAGCGTATAAGTATGTAAGCATGCATGTACGTAAGCTTATAAGCATGTAAGCATGCATGTATGTAAGCATATAAGTATGTAAGCATATAAGCATGTAATCATATAAGTATGTAAGCATACAAGTATGTAAGCATTCATGTACGTAAGCATATAAGCATGTAGGCATGCATGTATGTAAGCATATAAGTATGCAAGAACATAAGTATGTAAGCATATAAGTATGTAAGCATGCATGTACGTAAGCATATAAGTATGTAAACATATAAGTATGTAAACATATAAGTATGTAAGCATATAAGTATGTAAGCTTATAAGTATGTAAGCATATAAGTATGTAAGCATATAAGCATGTAAGCGCGCATATATGTAAGCATATAAATATGTAAGCGCACATGTATGTAAGCATATAAGTATGTAAGCATGCATGTATGTAAGCATATAAGTATGTAAGCATGTACGTAAGCATATAAGTATGTAAGCATATAAGTATGTAAGCGCTCATGTATGTAAGCATATAAGTATGTAAGCATGCATGTATGTAAGCGTATAAATATGTAACCATATAAGTATGTAAGCATATAAGTATGTAGGCATATAAGTATGTAAGCATGTACGTAAGCATATAAGTATGTATGCATATAAGTATGTATGCATATAAGTATGTAAGCGCTCATGTATGTAAGCATATAAGTATGTAAGCATGCATGTATGTAAGCGTATAAGTATGTAAGCATATAAGTATGTAAGCATGCATGTATGTAAGCGTATAAGTATGTAAGCATATAAGTATTTAAGCACGCATGTATGTAAGCATATAAGTATGTGTGCATGCAATCTTACGAATATACGATAAAAGTAGTCATACTATTCATTTGACCTTTACATCCGCAAGATGTATTTATAAAAAAAACCTTAAATTCTTTTTTAAAAAGTAGTTTTTCCATGAGCTGACTTAAAGAACCAACCAAAAATTGGAGATCTTGCATTCACAGAGGATTGAATCCCGGTCTGATAACACTTTATGAGAAAATCCGAACCGCGGTAAAGATCTTTATTTGCAGGAGGCAAGGATTGAACCCTGGTCTGATAATACTCTTACTACTCGTTAATGAGTGAACTGTGGAATCCGAACCACGGTAGAGATTTTTTTTGCTGGAGGCAAGGATTGAACCCCGGTCTGATAACACTTTATGAGAGAATCCGAACCGCGGTAAAGATCTTTTTTTGCAGGAGGCAAGGATTGAATCCCTGGTCCGATAATACTCTTACTACTCGTTAATGAGTGAACTGTGGAATCCGAACCACGGTAGAGATCTTTTTTTGCATGAGGCAAGGATTGAACTCTGGTCTGATAACACTTTATGAGGGAATCCGAACCACGGCAGAGATCTTTTTTGCAGGAGGCAAGGATTGAACTCCGGTCTGATAACAGTCTATGAGAGAATCCGAACCGTGGTAAAGATCTTTTTTTGCGGGAGGTAAGGATTGAACCCTGATCTGATAATACTCTTACTACTCGTTAATGAGTGAACTGTGGTATCCGAACCACGGTAGAGATATTTTTTGCGGGAGGCAAGGATTGAACCCCGGTCTGATAACACTTTATGAGAGAATCCGAACCGCGGTAAAGATCTTTTTTTTTGCAGGAGGCAAGGATTGAATCCCTGGTCCGATAATACTCTTACTACTCGTTAATGAGTGAACTGTGGTATCCGAACCACGGTAGAGATCTTTTTTTTGTAGGAGGCAAGAATTGAACCCCGGTTTGATAACACTCTATGAGGGAATCCGAACCACGGCAGAGATCTCAGGAAGGTTTAAATCTTTTTTTTTTGCAGGAGGTTATACGCTAGGTTTTTTTTACATACCCGGTTGTTTCCCCTCTCGCTCGAGCGAGTCTTCCTTAAAAAAAGAATGTCAAAAAAAGCGTTTAGACTTATTTACAGTTAACTCGTGAACAATTCAATGATATTTTAACCTGTAAACAATTCTTTTTAAGCGCTAAACTCTTACTAATACATTCATGAACAATTCTTTACAGTTAATGATATTTTTTAAACTCGTAAACTCTTATTCAACTTTTTTTCACGAAGCTATGAGTTATAGATTAACACGATTTTTTTAAAGCACTATTATCCTAGTACACACACGATTCAAAGAGTAGGCAGGTATTCACTTACCTTCGAAGTTAATGATGGCGGTTTTGCTGAGGTTAGAAAGTCCTTTATAGACGAGTAGTAGGTCACTTTTAGAGATGTCTTCTAGTTGACTCTCGGTGAGCGTTGAAAAATGGTTCGGCAGCCACACTTTATATTTCATATCGAGTACTGTAACCACACGTCGACCAAAACGGGTATTTAACACCTTTATAGAAGAAATACGATACGCTCGACCAATCTCTAGATCAGTCAACTTACGCGGAACGATTTCACTCGTCCCTACGCTGGTTTAAAATGCAGCCGTGAATTCAGACGTCATCGTTAATATAGTCGTTAGCTAATGGATTCATGTAAAATGGGTTTACCCTATTTATAGACAGGAAGAAGGGGGAGGTTACAAGTCACGCCTCCTCACCTCCACTACTATGTTCATGGATCTAGACTGTTCCTAACATAAACATGAAAGTTTATAGCTCATGATGTCTAAGTTGTAAAGCTCATGTTTTTTTCGGAGAGTCGTTCAGAACGATTAAAATATATCATTGTCAGGAATACCGATTCAAGATTCTCGTTTATGATAATGAACCACCTAGGAGCCATTCAGTCCGATTAAAATCAAAGGTATTCTTCCTGCAGCTGTGTTGATCATAACCTAGGGGGGACAAAGGGTAGACCCTACCGATCGTCTATATGATAATGAGCTGGCACAAGGCATGGAGGGAAGTGAGCTGACCCGTCTTGAGAGAAAACACCCTCGACTCTCATGGCGAGACATCCCTCCACCCCTTCACCCACCTCTACGACAAGCCACTGTTCTGATATCCTACGTTGTATACTGATGAGAGAGAGAAAGAAGGAGAGAGAGGATGAGAGGGAGAGATAGAAAGAGGGGAGGAGAGAGACAGAGAGATAGAGCCCACGCTCGCGAGTCCACGTCGCGGGAGGGGAGGGGGATCTTCACCCTTAGCGCCCTGATAGTTGATCTTACTCTCTGAGGGGGGAGGAGTCCTTCACCCTTAGCGCCCTGATAGTTGATCTTACTCTCTGAGGGGGGAAGAGAGAGAGAGAGAGAACACACATCCGCGAGTCTCCGGCGAGGAAAGGGGTGAGGGGAGACTTCCATACAACCCATCCCCGCAGCCCACCGTCTCCAGGATCATCACCCCACCCCACCCCACCCCTCATCATCTGCCTCACACATCCTCCATCCCCTCACCCTGCCACTGTCCTGAAAACACTAAAAGCACTCTACTAACGTTGTTCGTGCCAACGACTCAATTTCAGAGAAAAAAACAAACACCCAACTAATCTAAATAGCAATCATGTTCCTTAATTAAAACCACTTCCGGCTATATGAACAAAAGTTCCTGAGATTACATAATTAACAAAACAACTATCTTTTAAAACATAGACATATAAAGTAACTATTCTAAAAAAAATTATTATTACAATTTGACTACAAACTATCTGTCAGGTTAATTTTAAAACTCACACAAAAAATTCAGCAGAGTTAAAAACAATAATGGTTTTATAATAGATCCTCTTTCTTCCACTATATCAAATTAGTTCCTCAAATGACAGCAAAATGCTCTAAGCGTCCAAGAACATAAATAATACTAAGAGCTTAGTAATTCCAAAACAAACCACTCTCCAAAGATGATTGCGTTAAAATCACCATCCAAGAAAAATTATGAGGTATTATTGTTGTCCATCCGTATATTTAAGAAAGAAACCTCAACCAAAAATGGAAAATAAAATTCCATGGAGTGAGATACAGGTGATATTTATAGTTATATATAGTTAGTCATTTACTTAATGACCCTTATGTTTCGAGCGTGCATGCCATCTATGCACAGTTTGTTGTTAAATCATGACTTTCACTGGCTCAATTAAGCGAACAGTTGGTCTAAATAAGTGGAACAAATTAATCAGTCTAATTAGTTTAGTTCTTGAAACTTTGTTCCAAATAAACGTCAGCCCTTATTAACTAATGCCCCAATTTTTCGGAATCTACTATATTTGTAAACTCGCGAAACTAAGATACAATGTTGTTTTTCATATTTTGTAAAAAGATAAGTGGTTTAAATTTTATTTTAGTTTTTGATTGCTTTCACTATATGTATCAGTGACTTATATAATATAGCATGCTTATTCCATAGAAATAACGATGTTCATTTTTTAGGTTTTAAAAGGCAACTACTCATGGGAATAAGGACAGCGCTAACGGTAAAACCAATGTGTCCGGTCAGAAAGCGATGGTAAGTGTCCATAAGAGCCTGTACTGCAATTTAAGATTGGAACTTTATATATATAACGTTCCAATCATATATATGTATATACAGGGCTGCCGTAACGGGTGGGCAAAGCTGACAACAGATCGGGTCACCAGTCATATATATAACAACTTTCTAATGCATACATTTTTCAGACATATAAATAAATAAAAAACTATTTTTTAATTCATAAATTGTTCAGACATATAGATGTTGTAAAAATTTTCCTTAACATTTCAGAACACTCTTTGTAATTTCTATTAATATTAAAGGCCCTGACACAGACTCCGTATCCGTAGGTCCGTGGTCCGTAGTCCGTGGTCCGTAAGAAATCGATGCTACTATATCAGATTGCTCTGGCCACAGAGTCCTTATCCGTAAGTCCTTACTCCGTAGAAGTTGCCCAACTTTAACTTTCTACGGACTCGTTTATAGGGACTACCAATCACAGCCAAGTAAATATGCGCATGCGCCTTGAAATAAAGAAAGAATATCGTGATAGAATCCGTCGCTATGGAAACATATACAAAATGAAAATATGGCTACACGCGGACCTATTTCAGAAACATTTTTAAAAATCTAAACACTCCGGGAAGAGCGGCTTCTAGGAAAGTGTTTTCTGAGAAATATCAAGTTCTCAGAAATATTGACTTTGCTGTTGTAGGTTCAACACCCCTATTATTTGGTTTATATTCCATTTACTAGCGTCATTACCTTTTTCTAATTGATAAATATGGATAATAGTGATTTTGAAATGGATTCTCTTCTTATTGATTGTGTTCGGCAAAGGCCTCTTTTGTTTAATAAAAAACTTAAAGAGTTTAAAGACGCTTTAAGAAAGGAAATTGCCTGGCTAAGTATTTCAGAAATCATCGGGATACCAGGTAACTTTTTGGCTACAAGTAGGCCTACTTTTACTTTGAAAGCCAAACCACTTTTTTTAAATGTTGCATTTATTTATGAAAACGAGGGGGAAAAAATATATGCATAAATAGTTACTACTCGTATTTTTTTTTATCAGGGTGACTCCTTTTTTAGGCATTTAGAAAATCCACCCGAGTTAGAAAAATATTTGTAATAGTGTAACCCAAACCTCTCTGTTTTTTAAGCCCAGTCCTTTATAGGCACTCATAGAAAATTCATCTGAACTAGAGACATGTTTGTACTTCTGTAATACAAACCATTCTTTTTTTCTTAGCACGTCTTACTACCTATTCAGGTGATAGGCCTGTATACAAATTACTAATGGGTTAGAGATCAGAAGGGTTGAGTTCAGAGGAAGGAATCAGGAAGGTTGAATTCTGAAGAAGTGCACCTGCGTTTGTGTACAGTGAGAGTGGAAAACCCACCCTCACTGCACCCGACCAAATTTAAACGGCGATTTCCCCGTCTTCAGGCTCTACATGCATAATGTATCTGTTCATATATTTTACTATGCCTAGTCCTTTTTTAGGCAATTAGAAAATCCACCTGAGCTAGGAACATGTTCGCATGAGTGGAATCTAAACCACTCTAGCCAGATTGTGTGGCATTCTTCCCCCTGGTGTACATTGGCACATGTAATTAATATTGAAATAGGACTTGCAAGTTTGTGATAGCCGCAAAGGGCAGCACCACTCATAGGGGCTACCTAATATGTCAGGCAAAGCCCAAAGTTGTTTTTTTAAATAATTCTGCTTTTTTAGCACATAGAAGTATCTTGTCAAATACCCGCCTCGGTGGTGTAGTTATTTAACGCACTAGATTTGTGTTGATCTTTACTGCCGAAGATGGGGAGATCGAGGTTCGAATCTCATTCAGGTGAACTGGGGGGTTTCCTAGATAGTTTTCTACTCTCCCTCCATGCAAATGTGGGTTCACTTCCTCTAAATTCAACCTTCCCAATTCACAACCCATTAGCAAAATTAATACTTAAATGTACAACCCAAACGGGTAGTAAGACACAGTGACAAATTAATTATTAATCTTTTCAAATATCCCAAATGTAGTCTTTATTTTTTTTTTATCACACTGTCCTACTTGTTCAGGCATATATGTATATAGATAATTACTCTAATGGGATAGGGACGAGGACGAAAGCATTTTAGAGGTAATTACCCACATTTACATGGAAGGAAAGTGGGAAATCATTTTGAAAAACCCCACCTTCAGTAGAGCCAACTAGGATTCAAACCCCGATCTCGTCTTCAGCAGGCCAATACAACACGAAAATGATGCTTTATACCATTCCGTTTCTGAACCCGGTTGGATTCTTCTAGTGTATTTTTGAGAATAATTTAGGACTATTGAAAAGTGTATAAATAATTGTAAAAAGTTAATATATCGTTTAAAAAAATATTTGTGCAGCTAAAGAATGTAAGTTAAACTGGACTCGACTTAGAGAATATTTTGGCAGACAAGTTTTCTCAACAAAGTTGTTTTTGGTTTCTTTGATCAGCTGACTGCTTGACGCGCGCTCTGTGCTGTAGACTATTTTCTTTCGAATTTTTTGATTGGATGAAGTCTCATACTACCTCATTGGTTGAAACGGTCACGTGATTACGGATACGGAGACTGTGATCGCGTGTAGAATTTCTTATGGACCTGGAGCACGGAGTACGGACCACGGACCTACGGATACGGAGTCTGTGTCTGGGCCTTAAGCCGTACACAATTGGTACACTTATTTGCAACTTCAAACACCAAACTAAGGAACTCTTGTAGTGAGGCGTTATGTAAAAACTACGTGTTTTAATGTGTTAAAGTTTTATTTATATTTGTTATTTTATAATCAAATGCTTGATGGTTAAGCCTAAATTTAATTATACTTTATGTATTTTGTTAACGGTTAGTTTTACTGAAATTCTAATATCATATTTTCTATGTTAATTAGGGCCACAGCAGAGTATAAAGGATAATGTTATATAGCTTGCATACAAATCTAATCAACAATAACTAAGAAAAGCAATGTATAGTTTAAAGACCTACTTTTCAGGTTTAAAGATATTATAAATAAGGGGGAACCAAAATCAAAGGTCTGCCTGGGTACAAAACTATGCTTGTATTTGCCCTGTAGATATGATTGAAAATAATGAAAGCATATTAAATTTAATGGGAAGTATCTCTGCTATAATATCCTAGACAGAAAAACAAATCGGAACAAAATACAAATGGAATTTTATCCAATAGTACAGATCAAACTTAAATTAAGTTTAATTCAAGTTTCATAAGATACAATTTAATTAACATTGTTTTTCGAATGAGCCCTTTAATGAAGTATTTTTGGAAACATTATTTAGTAGTGAAAAGAGGTTACGCCTTTTTTATTAAAACAATACAATCGATTTAAGTAATACTGTAATGATATTGATTCAGATCAATCTAAGATATATAAAAAGTCATGAATGAATGTAATTTTTCTTTAAAGTAACATATGTAGAGTATCCTTTTATGATTCATCCATGAAGAAACACGCGCTTTTCAGAAATAATGGGAAAAGAATTACACCATTAAAATATATTTTTTATAGGTACCATTTTCCTGTTAAAAGAACAACTCCGCAGTATTTGGCAAAGACGCCAATTCCCTATACCAATAAGAAGCTAGCTTTTACATCACCTGTTGCCAGGACTCTTTCTATTAGTTGGGTTTTACACTGTTGACGAAGGGAGTAAGAGGCAGGGGGTATGTCATATATAAGCCGGTGTGCGTATGTTTAGGGCAACCAGACACAGAGCCAAGCAGCCACACACAATCCGCGCACACACAAGTAACGCAGTCAGGAACTTGCACTAGCACTGGCTCTCGCAGTCACAGTCTAACACAGAATACAATAATTTACATTAATATCACAAGTGTGCATTGATATAAAGCATTTAGTTGGAGTGTGTATGAGTAATTAACAGATGTAATTTAAATAAGCAGTGTGTGAATAAACAGCCATCAATTGTTCTCTTTCTTACATCTATTCATTATACCGATTTAATTAGTGCTTGACCACGGAGCAATTAACAGCTGGTTAAACGGTACATATTCCGTTCAGTGGTGATAGGCGCTCGACCGCGGAGCTATAGACAACCTAAATATCGTCACAGCAATATTATACCAGGGAATTAATCCATAGTGTTTCGATCAGCGCCCAACGCTGGGCGACTAATTCAAAAGTGTTACAATTGGCGCCCAGCCGCGACGTGAATCTTCGAATCCCCGATACAAGAAAGAGACTCCACCGACTGAAAGACACATGGCACACTACAAGGCACACCAACGACGAACATCACCCGAGAACTGAGGTGAAACAGACGTTCCACGCACGGCACACTACAAGGCACACCGACGATGAACATCGTACTGATACGGAACAAGCCGACCGAAGACATCAAATTAGTCAGATAAGCCTGAGATAAATGTATATTATTTTGAATTTAATTAATTAGATTTAAATAACTTTGTTTTAATATTTTATAATCATTAATTTTAGTAAGTTTTGGAAGGGAAAATGGCAGATTCAAACTTAAATGATAATAGTGACGCTAGTAGCTCCTCTGATGAGATAGAATATGAGAATAGACCTAGGAATCAGTTAGATCTATAACAATCAGATAAGGAAAAAAAGAGAAAGCGAGCAGGACAATGAAGAGTCAATTGCAGAGAGATTGAGATAAGATAGGCCATAAAAAGATACACAAAGAAATGTTATAGTAGATGAGGAAGGGCGAGAAAAGAATAGGGAACAAACAATAGTGCAACCCATAGGAGATTTAAATCAACTTATGAAAATGTTACAAGTAATTAATCAGAAAATAGATAAAAGTAGCCAGGAAATTAATCAAATAATATATGCAAATAGCCAAGATATTAATCAGAAAATAGATGCAAATCAGACTAAACTTGAACAAATCAATAAAGAACTAAGTGCTAAAATAGAGTTAAGTAAGGAGGTTTGTGAGCGGAGATTTGGTTATTTAGTGGAAAAAATTGACCAATTAGAGACGGTTCATCAAAACTTAGCAGTACAGTTAAATGAGGCAGAAGAAAATGTAATGGAAGGTTAAAATATAAAAAAGGCTTTGGTGGAAAAACAAGAAAATTGAAGGAAGGGACAATTCAAATTAATTTAACAGATTACGGCTAATAAAAATAAACTAGAAACAGTACAACAAGAATCAATTAAAAGGTTAAAGGAAGTAAAAATTAAAGTTGGGACTAATGTTAAGGTAGTCCAACACTACCTTGAAAAAGAAAGAAATGAAGTAAAATCAGTACTTGGTTCTCAGCAAGACACGAATAAAATTTTAATTAAATAACAGATAGATGGGATTGTGACTAAGGCAGTAGAGACATTAGATAAAAAAATACCGATTTTGTGGTTGAAAATTAAATTAATCTTGGAGAAGTTGGTAATTTACACAATACTACCAACCTATATTCTAAAGGGCTAAAAGAAACGTCATTAGAACTTATTCCAAAATTTAAAGGAAAGAGAGGAAATATTTCAGTAGCACAGTACATTAACAAAGTAGAAAGAGTTTTTAAAGGAGAAAAGATTAATGAAAAAGTCAAATTAGAGATATTTTTATCAGGTCTGGAAAATGAGACAAAATATTGGGCAGATAGTATAGAGAGTGAATGGGAGACATAAGAACAGGCCAGGGAAATATTTTTGGAAAAATAATGATCCCAAAACATGCAGGATGATTTTCTACAATTAATTTTCAATGGAAAATATAACGACAAGGATGGTACTATGAGTGAATATTTCAATAAATTTGTGACACAGGCGAAATATTTACGATACCCAGCAGTAGAAGATAGATTGATAGGTCTTCTAATGAATCATTTTCCAACTGCAGTACAAGACGTTCTAATCAGTATAAATAAACAGAACATTAAAGAAGTAGAGAGTGTATTAATGGTATTTGACGATAGATATCAAAGAAACAAAGAAATCGATTAGTAATCAAACAGGTATAATATTGATAGGCATAGGCAATCGTATAACCCTCAAATCAGAGAAATTAATAATAGACAGGATAGGCTATATAGATATCAGACACCAGAGCAAAATAGAAGATATCCACATCCTAGTATAGAGTATCAACAGGATAGGAACCAAGGACCTTAATAATTAGAAGACCTGTTATTTGAAACATCCGATAAAAATAACTATAGTAAAGCAGTATCATCTGAAATTGAAGGAAAATGAGGGACTATTAAGCAAAAACAAAAATTATTAGATGTAATGTGGCAACATAAAGAATTTTTTTTTCAGAAAAACCAGGATTAAATAACTTATACGAATGTAAATTGCAGGTATCAGATCATTCCCCTTCAATAGCAAATCATATCCTGAACCCTATAGCCAGAGATCAGCTGTAGAGGAGACCATTAATCACATGTTGGAATGGGATATAATTGAGCGGTGTGGTTCTGACATAATAAACCCATTAGTGGTAGTTAAGAAAAATGATGGAGGGGTGAGATTATGTTTAGATGCCCGTAAAGTAAATCAAATTTTAATTAATGATAATGAATCACCAGCGAATGAATTAATTCAGAAATTTTAAGGCTGTAAATTTTTAATTTCATTGGATTTAGTTTTTGGACTTACAGTATCAACCAGTAAATTCATTAGAGGCTTAGAAAAGGTATTAGGCCCTGAGTGCTTAGTTTTGTAACTCTGTACGTCGATGAAATAGTGAATGCATCGAAAACATTTGAGCAACATGTAAGACAGCTCGAATTGGTATTAAGTAAACTTAAAACAAGAGGAATGAGAGTTAATTTAAAATAAAAAATATTTTTCTTTGTAAACAAATAAACTTTTTAGGACACATAATATCCCCAGAGAGAATTTAAGCAGATGAAAATAAATCTAGGTCAATTAGGGAATTTCCTACACCGAAGAATAAAAAACAACTACAAGCTTTATAGGGTCTTATACATTACTACAGGAGATTTGTTAAACACCATTCAGACCTTGTAATGCCACTATTAAATTAAACCAAGAAAAATCAGAAATCGAACTGGGGAAATGAAGGAAATGCTGTGATGGAAAATATTAAACAACAATTTGTAAGTACCGTGACCTTAAAACACCTTGACCTTGAACTACCCATGAACATATGTTGGGACGCATCAGGATTAGCAATAGGTGTGGAGCTGTTTCAATTTGATAAAGAAGGAGACCGTAGGCCGATAGCATATGCTAGCAGAGTACTTCATGGTCCTGAGGTTAACTATACCATTACAAAGAAAGAACTATTAGCTATAGTATACGCATGTCAACAATTTAGAATTAATATTTATGGAAAACCAACCACTCTATACACGGATCATAAGGCATTAATTTTTATTAATAAGTGTAGATTACTTCATGGTCGCTTAACTAGACGGATCTTACTATTACAAAAATATAATTTAATAATAAAATATATAGCAGGAAAGGACCAAATAGTAGCAGACACCATGTCACGGTATCCACCTGAAGGCATAGTAGATGGTACGGTTGATAAAGAATTTAGAGTATCAGTAAACAAAAGAAGAGTCATTAGTGAAATAGACAAGAAAATAAAAAAGGAACTACCATTATGTCAAAGAGAGGATCAAAAACTTAAAAAGGTATTTTCAGAACTAGAAGAGTTAGAACCCAGATTAGAAATTGCAAATACTATCAAATTTATATTAATTCACTTTTCAAGAAAACCTCCATAGATAAAATTTGGACTATTTGTATTCCTAAAGTTTAGTAATAACTGTAATAGAAAATTTCCATGAACAGTACGCTCATGTAGGGGTAAAGAAATGTTACAATATTTTAAAAGAATCATGTAATTTTCCCAGAATGAACAGAACCATAGCAAAGGTATTACGACACTGTGATATATGTCAAAAAAACCAAGATCCCTAATGAAAAGTATGAGGGCTTAATGAAAAATGTATTAGCTGACCGACCGTTACAATTAGTTTTGGTCGTTATAGTATTAGAGGTGTACAATATATATTTGCTGTTCTAGATATTTGCACTAGATATGTTAAATTATATACAATGAGGAGAGCAACTACCAATGCATTTACGAATAAAATAATTAAAAAAACTATGCAAAAGACGTAGGTATTCCCCAAACTATTGTTTCTGAACATGGAACCCAGTTCACGAGCATAAAATGGAGGTCAACTCTATCAGACAACAACATTATTGTAAAATATACTTCAGTAGGTATATCATCCCTAAAGCAATAGTGTAGAAAGAGTAAATAGAGAAATAGGTAGGTTTTTAAGGTTATTTTGTCATGACAATCATGCTTCATGGGCAAATTATGTAGAAAGAATAGAAATTTGTCTAAATTCATTAACTCACGAAAGCACAGGTTACACACCTCAATAATTATTAATGATGGGTAATAGACCAGTTAGAAATCTCGAGAAACGCTTCAGTTTTCCACAAAGGTTAAAAATATATCATCAAACTAAATTACATTTAGCGGTAAAAAGATTAAAAGAAATGGCAGAGAAACGAACCCGGTACCATGATAAAAAGATTCTTAAACCTATTGTATACGTAAATGAACAGTTATTTCTTGTAAAAAACCATCAATTATCTTCATCTTTAAATAAAGAAGTAAAAAAATTATTTCTACTCTATGAAAGACCCTATAAGGTAAAACAACAAATAAGTCAAAATGTATACTTAATTCAAGACCCTGAGACTCATAAAGTTAGAGGTGTTTTCAATATCACAGAATTAAAACCCTATCATAACAAGAGAGACATAAACTTAAAATAGTATAGATATTTTGTTACGAGGGATTTCTTAGTAAGAGTATTTTTAAATAATAACTTTGGTAAATTTAACCTAAGAAGTCACAAGTAGCCGTGATGTAGCCGGAAATCAAACCAGAGCCTAGCTAGCTCAGGTACTAAAAAAGAGAGAATCAATAGGGCTCTGCGAAGTATAACCATATACTATAGAGAGGACATCAAAGGTTAAAATATCCAGTAAAGTTTTTTTGGGTGGTTTTTCCACTGAGTCTCAAAAATTTTAGTTCTGTCGAGTGACCGCTTCGAACGCTAATGTTTCAACTTTTGGTTTCTTTAAAAGCGTCATGTTACTATGGCAACCAATCCCTTACAGTGTTGTCTATATTTACCTTCATTTTCATCATTCTTGAGTTAAAGTATGTCTGGCCCATATTGGTTTGCGTGATTGAGGGGAAGGGGGTTGCATTCACAATGTACTTACAACAGGCAGGTACGAGAACCGCCACTTGCTAAAGGAGGGGATGGGGGGTAAGAGTCCCAGCTTATTGTATTTACAGTTTTAAAGAAAACCCTCACAAACCAGCAGAGCTAGTTTCATGTCTGTGGGCCTGGCTCATAGAAAATACAGTGGCCTGGCTTTGATACTTATTGAATGGGGGTCCAAATAAAGACATGCTAATTTTGATAAGTATAATTTCAATGTTGTAATTAGATTTATAGCACCATACGTGAGGAAAATAGATGTTTTATTTTATTTAGGACATCTTTACCCCCAAAATAATAGACTAAAGTTAGATCGAAAATCAAAATATTTTGTCCCTCTTGGGTGCCAATGTTTATTAAGATTTTAGTCGAAATATATCAATTTGTTCAAATATTACGAAGAAACTATCGTTACATTTCTCTTTTTATCTTGAAATGTAAAGAACTTAATAAAAGATACATAAGATATGGTTTCTTAGATTATGTCAATATAAGGTGGAACATCAAAAAAACAAAAGCTCTACAATGAAAACACCTTGGCAATTAGTTAATTAACTATTACAAACACGACATTTGAAGTGAGAATGTAAGGGACGCGAGAAAACAAAAGTGTTTAGTTTTTATATCAAAACAATTTTTTTGTCTAAATAAATAAAATATGCTTTAATATAAACATGTAGTTTAATTTTCTTCACATGATGATGTCAATAGTTGTTGGATATCTGTCATAAGCATGGCGGTATTACCTAAAAAAACCTTTTAAATGAATAGAAAAAGTTGTCATTATATTCCAGGACACCATTTACAGATATTCAAGAAATTATATATCACCATGTGGAGGAAATTAAGCTTCATGTTTCTATTAAAGCAATATTCTATTTATTTGACCAAAAAGGTTTTGCTATATAAAATGAAAAACACAACTTTTCTCGCGTCTCCTACATCTTCTCTATAAGGCTAAATATAAATAGCTCCTTAAACTTAATTATGTTCTTCTTGAAGCATCATAATAAGCAATATTGACACCTAAATAAATAAAATGAATTAATACAATTATTACAAAAAATAATAAACATGAGACTCAATTAAAAATTATATTTGTAAAAATATATAAACATTATAATGTACACATTATTTTCATAAGAAATTAAATTTAAGCCAAACATTTCTAGTCCAGTTATCTTAATTATGAATTATATATTTTGACAAATATATAATTTTGATAAGAATTGGAACTAATATCAACTGAATATGTTTTTATATGCTATGCATAGTAAATTGTTAAATATATTAAAACAATATTATTAATAAATAATTTAAACATGTTATGTATGATATAATATAGATTAATTAAAGATTAGTAAATAGATTTAAACTCATATTTTCTTATGTTATTTAAAATAAAATTGTGCCTTACCATTCGTTTGGTCCCTTTCTCCAAACCAATGATGAAGAATGATTATTTTTTAAATATCAAGATATTTTAATTTCACTGTATCTCGCAACATTTTCAACTAAACAATCTGAAATGTCTTTAATTTTATACAAAACTTTAATTAATCTGAAACTTAAATAGTTAAAATAAGCCTAATTTTCATGGTAGGTAATATTAATATATATTGTTAATGCACCCAATTTTAAATCAGTGGAATTAAATATTCAATAACGAACACAAGTTTAGCACTTAAATATTTCATGACAAATAGTAGGCCTACATTATGTAATTAATTGTACCTCTAATAGAATGAGAGTTAAAAAAATCAATTTCTCAAATAATTAATGAATAATTAAAATAAACACAATATCCGTGTCAAAAACCCTATAGCTAATATAGTTGGTACAAGCCATCAAATAAGTCCAAGAATAGTAAATAAACATAATCTTATTTATTTTAGAAAAGTGTGCGAAGTAAATTTGTTTTCCGATTTGAAGCAATCTTGAATTGACTACATGAAATACTCTAGGAACCGAAACGAAGTTCAAATATGTTGATAATTATTATTTCGTGCTTGCAATGAGTGAACATACATTAAGTATTTTAGCTTTCAATATGTTTATTGGTGAAGCAAGTTAAACTTTTGGAGTTTTGCAAACCCCTGCTATATTCTATAAATGCTTTAGTGCAATGATGACTAAGTCAATAATTTAACCCAATTAATTTTAAATTAAATAGTAAGATTCTAGTAACCGACTAGTTACTTGTCCGTTAGTTATTCCTCAGTATTTTCAAGTACGGATGTTCTTCACCACCATTTATCAGTTTACTTTTGGTGTCTCTTGTAGATCCTGACGGCCACTTAAGTCCATGCCTTTCTCTAGCTATTAGAAGACATTCCAATAAATATTGTTGTGATTTTCACATTCCATAAACCTAGTAGGAAAATATTTCATAGTATTAAAGATCAATTCTTTTGTGATAATTTCTAAAAGTGACTTTAATGACTAATGCTGTCGAAGATTTCTACAAATTTTCGTAACTGGAACTTACATACACTCCATAATTCAGCAGAGGCTGGAGTTAGTTGTCCTAGGTCCAAGTTTGTTGAAGACTTTGTAGTTTTGTATGTTCTATAATGTGTAAGAATTTTGGGCTTGAAATAAACGTGAGAATTTTGATCCAGGAATTTTTCCTTGCAAGTTGGGCATTGAAATTTGTTCAAACATTGTTTGTCAGCATAACCTGAAAAATAATAAGTGGCGTTATCTTCCAATAGTTGAGTAATAGAAATATCAGTTTGTGTTTTCTATATTAGAATTGGCTACTGATAATGGTGTTAGATTTTCTTTTGAACTACCATTTTGTAGCTCGCGTGCAGCCTGAGTAGTATTAACATCACCTACTGATGTTTGTGAAGTTGAACTAAAAATTCGAGTGTTTCTTAGTTGTATTTGTGACTGATACTTGTATATTGTGTTTTCATTTCCCTTGTCATTATGATTCGTAATGGGAAATATTTCATTGTATTACTAAAGTGTTCAACTTCTAAGGCACTAGCATCAAGAGCCGCCAATAGCACATTGAGTTCTTTGTAAAAAAAAAAACTTTTTTTTTGAGCTTGTACTTTGTTTTGAATCGGAAGAGTCATTTAATGATGTGTTGCCATTGTTTTGCATTGTAGTGGAAGAAAACACCAAGTTAAAATCATCATCCATTTCACAATTAGCTGATTGAGGAGGAATTGTAAATTTTATTGACATTGTGTGTTGCATATTTCTTTGAAATTGTTCTGCAGTAGGATTATTACCATTACCACATCTATATCTTAAGACAGAGAATAAGTTTTCTAATGGGCCCTGTTGGAGGTGGGATGTAATCAGATAGGAAATTCCTTCATTTTTAAGATCATTCCAAAGTAATTAAATGCCTGTAATAGTAATTTGGAAGCTATTGAAAGTGGGTGGAAGACTCTTTTTTATTATCAGCAAAGCTCCATTTTTTTATCCAATCCAAACATGAGGTTAAGTTTTCTTCCACTTGGGGATTTGAAATGGAAAGTGCTCTTCGATTTGGGTTAGAATTGTATAGAGACTTGCTGTTTAAATTGTCGAACAAGTCATTCATACAACTTACAAAGTTAGCAACGCACACAATATTTCTATCTTGATCCTTGGCAGAGCTTGCTAAAGCCATTAGAGATGCTTATACAGCATTGCTAGATACTTGAGATGCCAGTTTGACGCTCATTTTATCAAATGGTCCTGAATGAATATGACAGTCACTCAATTTTGTTGATGCTCTAGAAGTTACACAAGATGCGTTAACTGATGCCATCTTTTTATAATGCTCCAGGAAACAATATCATAGCCTATTTTTAAATCATTTGTTAACCAGTTATTTCGCACGCATTTAAGTAAATGAGGAACATTGTACAAACTGTAAACCTTTCTATTATTGAACCAAATAATTGTTGCTCTACAGTAACTCCTAAATGCTCAAGACCTTTCCTATTTGAAGTGCCTTGATCACAGACTGTAGCTCTAACGTTAAATCCTAGCCCTATTAGTGTCTCTAACATCATGCCAATTAAGAGCATTAAGTCCAAATATTTAACGCGCTACTCTATCGTTGGACTAGACTGCTGAAGACGTGGAAGATCCGAGGTTCAACCCCAGTTGGGTGCACTGAGGGTGGATTTTCCTAAATGGTTTTCCACTTTGGCTCAACGCAAATATGGGTGAAGTTCCTCTAATTAAGCCTTATTAATCCCTAACCCATTAGTGTAATTAGTTCATAGGGGCGTATAGACCGAAAAGTTAGTGAGACAAAGTATTTTAAAAAAATTTAAAGAATTTAATAAATGACTATACATTTTGTATACATTTAATTTATTTTTATTTTAGATGTACCTGGCCTGGTTTATATGATCAATAGGAACAAAGTCATCTGACTTAAAATAATATGTGTAGCGCAGTGTTTTCCAACCTTGAGATTACGACGTGTTTAGGGTGGAGTCGCAATGATTTTGAGGTTTTAGTTTTATACTTATTTTTAAGTTATTATAAACGATTATAAGTAAGTTCAAAACTAAAATATAAATGTACGCGGTTAAAATAATATCAACTGTTAAGTTACTTATTTTTATTTTTGCTAGTTATCCAGCTCTGGCAATAACTTTTATGTATTGGGCGATTGGCGCTGCTAGCTCAACTTCCGAAACATCGACCAGGCTAATTGATTCTCTTTTGCGACCCTTTAGTCCCTTTCATGTAAACATTATCTAAGAAATTTCATATAATTAAAACAAGTGTAAGTGAGCAAGCGGGTTAAACATTACTTGTGTTTGGTTTGGTTTGTTTGTAATGGAGAATACCAGCCGAATGTACTAGGGGTGATTTTTCTAAATTATTTTCTCATCTCCCTCCACGAAAATAAAGGTACATTTCCTTTTTTAATCCTTTCTACCTCAATTGTGTAATTAAATGTGATATGCCAGACGGGTTCTAAGACGAAGTGAAAAGATTAATCTATAAACCGAGGATTAGAACGATTGAAGGTTTCAGATAACTCTGGTTACCATTTTTTATTACTTCCATAGGCTTATATTTTACTAAATATGATTACTCAATTATGAAACGCTAACCTTAAGATTGTAACGATCATCTTTTTATTTTTTTTGAAGAGTTACAAATGACCAAAATTGTTTATTTATATTGAATTTAAAAATCCCTGACTAAAGGTTGAAAGAAGATTTTTTTAAATCTACACCATTATTGTGATGATGTAAACTTGGCTGTAGATAAGTCTACATGAGGTTTTCTCTTATATTCAAATCTTGGCAATGCAAACCAATTTTTATAGAGCCAAATATTTTCTAATGTTTAGTATTTAAAATGCTTATGAAATTGTTTTTCTATTGCGCCCCACGACCCGACCAGCCTAAACGCATTTTATTAACAACACTCGAATGGAAATGGGAATGTAGAATTTTTAAGAAAGTCCACCCATATTTACGATCAGGCAATTAGAAAACAATATAAGAAATAGCACCCCGCCCTACACAGGGGTTGAACCCTGAGTTCTTCGTCACTGACAAGCCAGACTAGATGAGGCTGATAGTTTATTCAATGTACCTACTGATCCGGGTAATTTTATTTTCAAATTTGACATAAGTCTTAAGATAAGTGCAGTTAAATGAAAGCAAAAATATTAACATCTACCACACCAAATTTACTATCAAAAGCTAAAATTGATGCAAATACTTTTAAATTAGAACAAAAATATTCAATATTAACTACTTAGTTTAGTTTTTTAATAAAAGAGTTCATTAAATATATAATGTTATTTAAAATCTTCCAAATGAAATGAAAACAAATCCTAGGTAATTCTAAAAAAAATACACAAAACAATTTATTGCAAAGATAGTTATTACTACTGGTGACCTGGCGGTCTAGGGGTAAGGTGTCAGACCTCTGTTCTGGGGTTCCGGGGTTCAATCCTCGGTCTCGGCACAGATTTATCTGATTGCCAAACCCTTCCTTCATCTCTGACAAGAAGTGTATTAATCACAACTTGTGAATGTGGGGAATGTCAGGCCTCCACAGTGGTTTGGATTTCACGTTAAACTGTAGGTCCTTCATTTCATCTCACAATCACCCTACTATTATACATTAGCGTAAGTGCGTATAACCCGAACGGGTAGTAAGACGCGTGCTAAAATAATAGTTATTACTAGGCACATTCAAGAAGAACCCACACAGTTAAAAACAAATTTTACTTTCATAATTCTAAATAAGAATTCATTTATCAAATATTTAATTTAATTAAAATCACTAAAAATAAAACAAATCAGAAATTACTAATAGATAATAAAATCAACTGTATGTGTATCATGTTATATAACCCAATGTTAATTCAGTAACACGTTCATAATTTAAATTGGAGTATAGGGGACACTAAATAAAATATTCGTTATAAGGTGAGCCTCTGGAGGCTAGGAAGGCTTTTCCAGAAACACTTTAGCATTGAATGCTTTCATAAGCTGTGTGTGGTCATACCTGTCGTAGTTGGATATGATAGGATCATTACAAAGTTAGTTGAAACTTGAAGGACTTTTATATGGTGATCTGGAGTGGAAACGTAAAAAAGCGTTTTTACATTTTGGTATTGTAGCTATGGTATAAAAAAGGAACACAATATCAGAGAAACTGTAAAAGATCATGGGAAATAGAATTTAGAAATATAAATTAATATAACGATTACAATAAACCCAGCATGCACTGATATATTATGTTCCCCTCACTTAGGGTCACGTCCAGTAAAGCAGTAATAATCTCATTTAATCAGTAATCAGGTGCCAGTGACGGAATCTTTGAATATGAATGAGATCCATGTACACTAGGGTGGCTTTTCCATAACCGTCTCTTCTTCTCCCAGAAAGAGCGAATACATTTCCGAAAGGCCTTAGGTTTCGCTTCATTACCTCATTAAATTAATCTGTAAATATCTCGTAAGTTTAACGAAAAAAACCCTATTTTTTTGTTTAATAAAGATATCAAGCCATTAAATAAATGTAAAACACAAATATATACAGAACATTTTGATACTAATAAAGATCAGACCCAAATGAAAATAATAAATTAATAAAATTTTCGAAAATTATTGATCTGTTTTGGTATCAGATTATTTGTAAATATGATAAATACTATTAAACTAGTCCGGTAAGGTGATCTTGTGTGGGAGTATTTAACAAACACAGTATTTATTCTATGTTTACTAAACAATAAGAAAATAACTAAAACCTTCTTTCCTATCTTCATCACGAACTGAAAATTAAACATTGATAATTTATTTCCAGTTTAGAACGTGTGTTTTCACAACCTTTAAAACACACTTGTCTCTTCCTTTACTAGTCATTTGGTCCTCAAACAGAACCATCCTCTACCAGACACAATAACCTATGAATAGAGGTAGTATTCTTTTTTCTCTCTAGTAATTATTGGTAATGTTGCTGTTTGGTGTGGCGGGGCATTGATCCTGGTCTGGGGAAGGGGGGAGGACAGGAGGGCACTACTGATGACATTGTAAGCACTCTCCTCACCTTGCAAATCTCCTTTTGGGCAGGTTTATTATCTTTTTCAATGATATGGGTCATTTACAACTTTCCATTTTCCCCTAAGAAAACCCCGGGGAAACTTTTAATGTGGGGGGCCACTTGATGTTCAAGTTGGCCCCCACATTTTCAAAATAGAGATTTTCTTGTGCGCATTCTTAGTGCTCCATTTGTGCTGATATGTGCCCGAAATTCGCTTTGTGCCATTAAATTACGCCCGTGGAAACGATTTTAATGTGGCGGGCCAGTTTTGATGTTCAAGTTGGCCCGCCACATTTCGAAATAAAGATTTTCTTGTGCCATTCGTTAGTCTCCATTTGTTGCTGATATGTGCCCGAAATTAAAGCTTTTGTGCCATTAAATTACGCCATGGTAACGATATTAATGTGGCGGGCCAGCTGATGTTCAAGTTGGCCCGCCACTTTTTCGAAATAAAGATTTTCTTGTGCCATTCGTTAGTGCCCCACTTGTGCTGATATGTGCCCGAAATTCGGCTTTTGTGCATAAAATTACGCTTGTTACAACGATTTTAAGTCTGCTATTCATTGTTGCGAGGTGGAGCCATGCTTGGTAGCAAAACCGGGGGGAAGATAGCTTTTTGCGTCCATTGAAGCGAAGCAAGGAAGCTAACACTGCACAACTGGAGCACAATAATTGGCTTGTAAAGCCTAAAATTGAACTTTTTTTGTAGAATGGGCGATCAACAAGCCAGGATCACAGTTTACTAAGCTAATATTTCAATATCGGTCCTCTTAACATTTATTTTACAAACAAAAAACTAATTAAGAAATTATGTCTCGAATTTGTTTGACTAGCCCAAGTTTCTAAAGTATCACAACGGAGACAGTGGAGAATATTTTAAAATGGGTAGTTACTAGGACCAAAACTTTATTTACTTGAAATCCAAGAAATATGTATTTAATGTGTGTTTAAAATTGCAAAATGTTTGATCACATTTATAAAAAGATGTATTATTTTTTATAAAGCAATAAATATAAACCTTATAAATAAATATAAAACTACTAAAATTTGGGTATAAAATACAAACAAAGACAATTTGAGCTTCTGCGAATAATCGCCCCTTACCATAAATGCAAGTGAAAAGAAGATGTATTTCTAAGAAGAAAGGATAAAACCAAATAGGCAATCCACGGGGCAAAGGATTTAGGTAATGAGACAATTTAGATTATTGTATATTATTGATTCATTGAGTCAAAAATATCAACTATTCCTTCCAAAGTAGCCTAGATAATATACAAATATGTGTAATTCCAAACTGGTAGCAATACAAAATTTGCTAAAACAAGCCATATTGTCTTGGCATCTTATTGTTGGCTATCAAAAATCTAAATTAAATGTTATCATTTGTAGGCCTACTAATAAATAGAAAAAATATGGTTTATGATCAAAACATATTAAAATGTATTTAAAACAACAACAATTAAATTCATAAATATTCTACTAAAAAAAATCAAAGTGTTAAAAAAAATCACACAATTTGCGAAGAAAAATCATGGATAGGGGTGTGAAAAATATGTTTTAAAAAATTAAAATAATAAAAGATCTGAGCCCAAGTAATTACATAACTACCCGCCTCGGTGGCGCAGTTGGCTAACGCACTTTGTCGTGTTGAGCTCGACTGCTGAGGACGGGGAGATCGAGGTTCGAATCTCGGTCGGGTGAACTGGGGGCGGGGTTTCCCTAAATGGCTTTCCACTCTCCCTCCACGCAAATGCGGGTTCACTTCCTTCTACTTCAACTCCCCAATTTCTAATCCATAGAGTAATTAGTACTTAAGCGTATAACCCGAACGTTAGTAAGACGCGGCGCTAAATTTAAAAAAATTACATAATTATAAATGTAATGTATATTTTGTCCCTGAATGCTTATAAGATATTAGTTATTACTTATGAACTATTGAAAATTAATACAGTTTATTAATAATAACAGCACAAAGAGTTAATTAATTATTTAATTTAAGGCAATCAACATTTTCATCGATCTAGTTCAGTGGCCTAAAACTCGCGGACCGCATGCGGCCCTTCACCAACTTTTTTTGTAACCCGCATAAAGGATTAAAAATAAAAATAAATTACCCTTTTTTCAAGTATGTTGCAATGTAGTAATATAATATAACATAGTAATGCTTTGCAAAGGGCCATTGTCTTTATAAGTAACAAGTTTATTTACGAATAGACATCAGAAATTAAGCCTACCTATTGTTACCTTAGATTCATTTTTTTTTTTTGTTCAGCTATCTTCCCCACGTACTGTCTTCGAATCCAAGAGGACTTCAACAGGTGGTGGTGAATGTTTCAGGCATGTAAAATATTTTATTATATTCAAGTCTCCATTTTCATATAATGCTGACAACTCACAAAAATCAAGTGAATCTCTTGAATGTCAAGGTTAAGTGACATTACTTACGCTCACTTTTAAATTTAGTATGCCAAAGGAGATTATCTCAAATATCGAAAATTTGGACAAGAAAAGAGGGCACAAATTTTGGTCAGAAAATATAATATTTCCTTCGTCGGTCAATTTGGTAAATTTTTGGATTATTTTAAAAATGTAATAAAAATTTACATTGTTATTTAAAAATGATAGTTTTCAGTGATACAATGTGATAAAAATAAAAATTAACTGATGAGTTTTATTTTATTTTTTTTGCCGGTAGTTAGGATAATATCCTATTACATTCAAAGCCGTTGGTGTAGTTTTATAAAGATGATATTTATTCGTAAGAAATTAATGCAGTCGCCTAAGTGCTTTCAAAACTTGAAAGGTGGCCCTGCCAGGGGTCTGAGTTTGAGACCGCTGATCTAGTTGGTCAAAGAAAATTGTGTGTTATTTCTTTTTTTATTAAGTAAAACATATTTAGATGAAAATTAATATGCTATTGCACTTATAATTCATTCGAAGTTTCCAAAACACTGCAAGATGAATGATGATTTTGTGAAATATTTTTTAGGCTTTTCCCAAATTTCATATCGATTACATTTTACAACAGTGTATAAAGCCTTGGGCCCGACATTTTTCTTTTGTAGTTTTTTACTTAAAATATCCCCAATAGGGTCAGATGGGACTGCTATTTCCCCCTTTTGTTGATAAAATGTTACTTTTTTCTTCAAGCATAAGCTTGATAATATCATCTGGTGAAAACCTTTGGTATTCTCATTTTTAAACGAACCCGTTATTTAATTGTATTTAATAACTGAGATGTTGATATGGTTTTTATATATAATAGTGACACAAATTTATATATAGTAAATCAATTACCAACGTAGGAGGATAGCAAATAATAAATAAAAATAGAGCACTCCCAAAACTGATTCAACGAACAATTTGTATAAAATAGTCACATCAAATACCTATACGGCATTCACGGTAGGAATTACTCTCTGAAAGGTCTTTTTTCCTACCAAATCCTACTAAATAAAAGATTTCTGATGGGGAAAAAAGGGCTTTCAGAAAACAATTCCTACGGAACGGGCTCTATAAATGTGTAGGTAATAAGGTAAGGTTATAAGACACAATTCTATAAAAATAAACAATAAAATGTCATTATAAATCTAAGCTAGGACTTAAAGTCTACAAAAAGAGAACTAGAATAGCATTAAAACTTGGAAAAATTCATATGGAAAAATTCAATAACGCACTTTACAAATGGAAAAAAAAATCTGTACTCTATGAAAAGCCTTTAAACAACCAAACTCTTCCAGTAAATTTAAAAAAGAACATAAATTTACAACTACCTGCTAGAGATGTAATTACCCCCTCATAAATCAACCCTTCCGGCTTAGTTGCATTTTCTCACCAGGAATGTGGATTTCCCAACCATTCAAGTAAAGAAAAGTTTTAAAGTTAATGTGAAGGCAAAACTGTTTTCTCAGTCCACAACTATAGGGTGTAATACATTAAAATTCGCCTAGTCATGTATTCAAAAATTTAGCTTTAAATAAAAAATAACTTATTCAAAATTAAATGCATAAAAATTGACCTAAGAAAAATACGAGAGAAAAAATGACAATAGTGTTTCAAACAGGGGCTCTTGAACATAATGTGTGTACGTATAAGTATTGTTTATGATGGGTAAGACTAAAAATACATCCAATCTGGGCATTGAGTGCACCCAAAGAAATAAACTTTAAAACCCTAAAACAATTTGAGTCCTAACATCCCCTGTAAGTAGCAACCAGATTAAATGTGTTCCAATGTTTAAGACCACGGTTATCGCTTTGGAAATAAAATGGATTCCTAAAAGTGCAAAAAGGCGGGGTTTGATATATAAACCAAATTTCCAACCTAGTTAAAGATACATTAATTTGAAAAATTATTTTTTTAAATTAAAAAAAGAATATCAATACATTATAAGATTGTTTATACTGTTACGGGCAAAATACAAACACCCAAGTCTTAGGTACAATACAATCTTAGCGATATGAAATATTAAACTTAGTAAACTGTGATCCTGGCTTGTTGATCGCCCCCATCTAAAAAAAAAAAGTTCAATTTTAGGCTTACACAGCCAATTATTGTGCTCCAGTTGTGCAGATGTTACTTCCTTGCTTTCGCTTCAATGGACGCACAAGCTATCTTCCCCTCGGTATGCTACCAAGCATGGCTCCACCTCGCAACAATGAATACAGACTTAAAATCGTTGTAACAAGCGTAATTTTTAAAAGCACAAAAGCCGAATTTCGGGCACATATCAGCACAAGTGGAGCACTAACGAATGGCACAAGAAAATCTTTATTTCGAAAATGTGGCGGGCCAACTTGAACATCAAGCTGGCCCGCCACATTAATATCGTTACCATGGCGTAATTTTTAAAGGCACAAAAATCTGAATTTCGGGCACATATCAGCACAAATGGAGCACTAACAATGGCACAGAAAATCTTTATTTCGAAAATGTGGCGGGCCAACTTGAACATCAAGCTGGCCCGCCACATTAAAATCGTTACCACGGGCGTTTAAATTTAATAGCACAAAAGCCAAATTTCGGGCACATATCAGCACAAATGGGAGCACTGATGAATGCCAAGAAAATCTCTATTTCGAAAATGTGGCGGCCAACTTGAACCAAATCCAAAAACTGCGGCCCGCCACATTAAAATCGTTCCATCTAACCCCCCAAAGGGCGTAATTTAATGGCACAAAAGCTGAATTTCGGGCACATATCACACAAATGGAGCACTAACGAATGGCACAAGAAAATCTTTAATTTTCGAAAATGTGGCGGGCCAACTTGAACATCAAGCTGGCCCCGCCACATTAAAATCGTTACCACGGGCGTAATTTAATGGCACAAAACTGAATGTTCGGCACATATCAGCACAAATGGAGCACTAACGAATGGCACAAGAAATCTTTATTTCGTAAATGTGGCGGGCCAAACTTGAACATCAAGCTGGCCCCCAAAATTAAAATCGATACCACGGGCGTAATTTAATGGCACAAACCTGAATTTCGGGCACATATCAGCACAAATGGAGCACTAACGAATGGCACAAGAAAATCTCTATTTTGAAAATGTGGCGGGGCCAACTTGAACATCAAGCTGGCCGCCACATTAAAATTGTTACCACGGGCGTAATTTTAATGCACAAAAGCCGAATTTCGGGCACATAAACAGGCACAAATGGAGCACTAAGAACTTTCTAATCAAAATCCAGATGGGATGTTTAAAAAAGTGGCGGTCCAGCTTGAATCAAGTTGCCCCCACATTAAAATCGTAATATTTTGAGTAATTTAATAGCACAATTGTTGAGCTTCGGGCACATTATGAGCACAAAACGTAGCACTAAGAACTATATAAATTTCAACCGGAGTCTAAATTGAAAGTACTTTGTTAGCGCTCCTCTGCGGTGACTCGACAGAACTACAGTTTTCATTGTTCTAAAATGTGACTGAGTTTTGCCCTATCCTTGGTTCCCTCTAGTGATATTCCTTTTCTATGATACTACCGTTTCAAAATATATAAGTCTTTTCTCAATTTACTACTTCCAAGGTATAGCAGCACGTCCATTAACCTGTAGTACCACTTTTGTATGTTGAACTTTTACATTGCCAAGGGGTTTTTTAAATAAATTTTTTTACAAGCCATCTTGTTAATTGGGGAGTGCCAGGCCACCACCGTGGTTCGGATTCCACGTTAAACTGTAGGTCCCTTTATTTTATCTCACAATCCCCTACCATTACACATTAGCGTAAGTGGCGTATAAAACCCGAACGGGTAGTAAGACGTGGTGCTAATAATAATAATTTTTGTACCGTTTTGTACCAGAAATAAAAAGTTTTTTACCCGTACCGTTTTTTATTAAATTTGCACATACATGTTGTTACACCATTTTAAAAATTTTGTTTTATTTTGAATTTTGAATATATTTTTTTAAATGCCAAAGTATATTTTATCAGTCTTTCTAAGTATAATTTGTTTATTAATTTTGCTAAATGAATTAATCAATCATTCATTTTTTAATAATCATATTAACTTACTCGAGTTTGCCCCCCTTCGCTCACATTTAAGTTTGGGGAAATTATTTATTTTTTGCAAATCATTAAACCGTT
>JBCFYV010001441.1:0-49726 GCA_039000515.1 Timema cristinae | reverse complement strand
GCCAAAAATCAAAACTTTTAAGATTCTCTTTCATATGTTTTTTACTTTTTTAATACTTGTTGAGAAAATGCATCTTCACATTTTGTTACTTAGGCACTGATACGAATCCCAGACACCAACTTTGAAACTTCCCGAGGTTTGTAATTAAATAATCATTTTTCCAACTTTTTTTGTGGGTTTATTTTCCCTCCAATTTTAAAAGTTTCTTTGAAAACTGAAATTCTATATTTTCCAAAAAATTTAACAATAACATAGCCCAACAACACAGACTTAAAAATAAAACAAATTTCCGTTAGACGTTGATTTTGTACTCTCTTGGAAATAACACAAGTTACGACTGGAATCAAGGTCATTTACACCAAATAGGCGACTCTACTTAGTCTAGCAGAGGGGTAAAAGGGAAAATTAGGTCAGTTGGGGCCCTACTTACAAGGGAGGAAGGAAATAAGACTGACACGGATTACTAAATATTTTTTTTTAAATAGAGAGCAAGTAAGTTTATCATTGAATGAATATTAGTTGGAGCTTTCATAGAGAAATTTTCCACGTTTGAGGGCCACCAGTTGGAAACTCCTTATTTAGTGCATATTTGTGCTACATTTATATCCTGTTTTTCACAATCTGTGCAACATAATTTTTACAAAAACTTCTAAACAAAAATTAGTTTTGTTGGTAGCCCCTACACCAGGACAAGTGGATGAGATTTATGTTAAACCTCTTTCTAAAATACATCCCACTCCTATAATTTGTCTGCAACAGTTTTCATGAAAGTATGTAAATACAGTAGTTTATGATGACACCATGTTGTACCCTCATGCCCTCACTTGAAGATCTTTCTAGCTTCTGTTCTTCCCTCCTGTCAGGACTTTTACTTCACAGTGGTTTCAATGGGAGTGAACAAGAATTTTTTTTTTAATAAACGAAAGTTTAAGAGAATAATTTGTTTATGGCCAAAATTAAAGTAAATATAATATCTGACTGTTTGGATATGGCTATTCAATCCATGATGATGACAAAAAGTTTTGGATTAGTGAATTGGCTGTACATTTAATGTTTCACGCTATAAATGCTTCTCTTATTTTATCGCCAAAGGTAAATGTTTTTAATTAACACATTTATCTATGAATAACTAATAATTATTTTTCATCAATATTTATTATTATTGTTATTAATATTTATTATTATTATCACGGCGTTTTATTCCCCGTTTTGAGTTTTACACACTTAAGTTAATGTGTAATGGTAGGGTGATGTGAGATGAAATGGAGGACCTACAGTTTAACGTGGGATACGAACCACGGTGGAGGCCTGACATTCCCCATATTCACAAGATGTGATTAATACACGTCTGGTCAGAGGTGAAGGAAGGGTTGGGCAATCAGTAAATCTGTGCTGGGAAAAAGTATTGAGCCACGGACCTTCAGCACAGAAGTCCGACACCATAAGCCTAGACCGCCAGGTCACCATCAAATATGTGAAACTATTGGTAAATATATTGCTTATCATTAGTTCACAGTTTGGTTCACTATTTGTTCTAGAATCATGTCTTACAACCATTTGGTTTATATGCTTTTATACTAATTACTCTAACGTAAATATTCCTGGAAGTGTTTTTATTTAAAAGAAGTGTATTCCCATTTACGTGAAGGAGAAGTTAAAATAATTGAAGAAAATCAATTTGATTTCTCCCTACTTGGATTTGAACACTGATACCCCTGACATTGGCTGTCTAGCTTATTGCGGCCGTTGACGTATATGTGTGTGTGTGGGGGGGGGGGGGGGGGGTGTAAAAGATCTGTATGGGCAAATTGTGTTTTATAATAACATATAAATAGATTAAAATATTATTATTAGGCTGAGAAAAGCTTCAACGTAGAGTATATAAGGATTTTTTTCCTATGACTGTTAGCATTCACACTAATTAATTGTAAGACATTTAGTTTATTCAAACACAAAGTCGTGGATATTTAAACAGATGTTTATCAGGTGAATCTTCAGACAAAAACATGAAACACATTTGTTTGATCATTTTATATACACTCCGTACAATAATTACTCAAGTCATTAAATTATGAATATTTAAGTTTATGTTTTGTTTTGCTTTTAAAAAGGGATATTTTAAATTTAATTTTTAATATACTGAAAAGAGTGAGCATTACGAAAGGTTTGCACAAATCATTAATATTCCTGTGATCACAAAGCCCTTTATAATATTAATAAACGTATAATAAATGTATGATTTACTAAGCTAGTTATTGCGCTAAATATTTCTAGTTATTGAATGATATAAATGAACGAGAATATGGGTCTTTAAAATATTGGAAGAAACAGTTCACATTTAGTCATCGTAGAGAGAGGTAAGTTCTTCCATAACTGATCAACACCTTAAGTAATTTATAGAATAACATTTTGATTATATTATTAATCCACAGAAAATTTAAAAATGATTATATCTTTCAAATATTTAGTATAAGCTTTACCGGTTTTGTTTATTCTAAATGTATATAAATTAAAAAAATATATTTATATATTTAACTATTTGTTTCTTTCAATATACATACATTTTGTGGGGTGTTGTGTGTGTGTGTTGTGTGTGTGTGTGTGGTGTGTGTGTGTGCAAGCTGGATATTTTTCTACGTAAAACTTATAAATAAAGGTTAAAAGAAAAAATTAATATAAACTTTCTCATAACAAATATATTTTGTTTTTTATTGTCTAATATATTATAATTTTACATAGCACCCATCTTCATAATCAGTTTGACAATACTAGAGTCTTATATCAATTTAACTAAACTATATACAAAATATATTTTACTTTTAAATAGAGGAAAAAATACATTTCGCTTATTACGGTATTAATTAAATAATTCTTAAAATGATGTAACCAATCCATAGAAAATAAATAGATACGTTGTCTTAATATAAAAATATTATTAGCACCACGTCTTACTACCCGCTCGGGTTATACGCTTTAAGTACTAATTACACAAATGGATTAGGAATTGGTAAGGTTGAATTAGAGGAAGTGAACCCGCATTTGCGTGGGGGCAGAGTGGAAAACCATTTAGGAAACCCCCCCCCTCCCCAGTTCACCCGACCGAGATTCGAACCTCGATCTCCCCGTCCTCAGCAGTCGGGTTCATCACGACTAGCGCGTTAGCCAACTACGCCACCGAGGCGGGTGTCTGAATAAGTGTAATGTAATAAGCGTAGCTTAAAATATTTTCAAACGTTCATATTTGGTGATTGATAATGATGAGCCTTCCTTCACCTCTGACAAGACATCATGTGAATGTGTGGAATGTCAGGCCTCCACCGTGGTTCGGATTCCACGTTACACTGTAGGTCCTCTATTTAATCTCACAATCACCCTACCATTACACATTAGCGTAAGTGCGTATAACCCGAACGGGTAGTAAGACGCGGTGCTAATAATAATAATAATAATAATAATAATAATAATAATAATAATAATAATAAAAATAATAATAATAATAATAATAAAGTTATAAATTATTACTAAATGCGTTGTCTGTCTATGGTAGGGATGTGGTTTTGAAAGAAATGTATCGATAGCACTAGGTATCATTAACTAACTCTTAATTTGGAAACGTGTTTTTTTTATCTAGTAATAATAATTTCTACTTTTGCATCATAATAATTAGCTTACTTTATTTTCATGATTATCCAGATTCTTAAAATTATAGTTGTTTTAGATATTAAAAAAAAAAAGGGTGTGTGTACTTATGTACGCGCGTGAGAAATTATACTTCTTTGGCATCATTAAAAAATAGTTTTTAATTGCATTCAAATAATTATAAATTATATATTATATATTATAAATATATATGACATAATGTGTACTAAATATTATAAGATTCTTAATTTTAAATATTTATTATTGATTATTTAATATTTTAAAAGTAAATGAATAAATTTAATAATAAATTCAAAAATTGAATTTAAGTTTATTAATTTTTTAAATATTTATTATTTGCTTAATTTAATATTCACTTTTCATTTTTATCAAAAAGTTTTCATTAAATTTGTTCATTTATTTTTATAATTATTTATTATTTATTCAATTTAATAATAAATATTAATATTTTAATTTATGTTCGATTTAAGTTTTTATTAAATGTAATTTAATAATAAATATTAAAAATTAATATTTTAATTTGATGTTAGATTAAAATTTTTATCACAAATTTTTTATTAAATGTTTTATCAATTTTATTTATTTATTTTCTAAATATTAAATAAACAATAATAAATATTTAACAATAATAATTTAATAATATTTAGTATTAATTATGTTAAATAATAATATTGTAATTTATATCAATAAATAATACATACGGATAGTTAACCTCAATTATATTGGAGCACTTGAAAAAGTCTATAAGCACAATTTTTTTCACTAATATTTACGAATAGTAAATAATATTAATCAAAATATTCAATTTAAATCACTACTGAATATAATTTATTAGCACATATATAATTCGTACTTGTATGAAACTAAAACACGTGTTGTGAATGTAGAAACTAGAAACATGTGGATAAATATTATATATATGAAAACAGTGATCAGAGGCGACGAGCGTACCAACATGCGCGACTAACAGAGGTTCTATTTCTATTTTGTTGGTAGATTTTTTTTTCGAGACTTAATGAGCGGTTTAGCTTCAACCTGTTACTTTTGTCTTACAGTGATGCACGCGCATCTTAAAATTTCACTCTCATCATTTTTTCATAACGCGCCTAAAGAAGTATAACTTCAAAAATTTATGAGATGATTTTTCACTAACTAACTTTTTATAAACCTTCCATAATTAAATTTTTTAGGTGCCTTTTTTTTAAAACAACATTGGTATTTTATATACTCTATAAAGAAAATTATAAACTATTGACAAACACTTGAAGAATGGACGCCCTGTCCTGATTCATCTGCACAAAGCTCATAAACTTATCTGCTTCATTTGCTTGGGGCCACAGTCAAATGTAACACAACAACAGCACTTCAATGGTAGCTTTGACACTTATATCTAACTCCGCTGCTATATACCGAAGCTTTAGTGCACAGCGACTTTCCAAAGGCACTGGACTATTGTGTATACTAAAATGAACCACGCATAATTTATTTTTGAATTTCCATGACTTGGCCCACTTTATCATTAATCTAGCAAAAAATATATAAAAATATTTTGAGATGTGAAGATAGAATGGTTTTACTAATAAACTTTTTAACATCCAATTATGTATTCACCTAAGAAAGAAGGAGAATAAATAAAAACGTTAATAATATTAATTTAGGTATTATAGAGCAATTAGTTTGATCCGTATTCCAGGCAACGCTTTTGGAAGAGTTTTAATGGAGAGGGTGCTTGAAAAAACAGTTTAAAAAATGTAGAATGTCCAATGTAGTTTCGTGCGTTGTAAATGTTGCATGAACCTGTTGTTAAGTTTTTTGTAACAATTTATTTAGAAATGTATCGAATTAATGAAAATGTTGATCTGGAGAAATCGTATTATCGGATGAATAGGAGTATATCATGGGATGATCTGAGATAATACGGTGTGGATGTATGATGAGGAAATGCAACTATTGTGATGTATGATGGAAGCGTGCGTTAGGAAATATGGACCATTGGTCAAATTGTTTGACATTGATCAAGGTGTTAGACAAAGTTGGGCTATATCTCCATGATTATTTAGTGTATTTGTGGATAATTATGTGAATGAGGCTTGTGAGGACGTAGATTGTACAAATGGACAATGTAAACGTGAGAGTGCTAATATATGCAGATGATTTTGTAATAATGGTGGAGAATTAAAGTGGCTGGTAGAATGAATAAAATCGTTTGAATGGTTTGACAGGCGAAATATATCTTCGTATCAATGTCTACAAAGATAAGTTGATGGTTTTTATAAGGACGTTTTGGGAAATAATTGTCAGTTTAGTGTAAATGGAAAACAGTTTGTATAAGTTAATGATTTTTTTTATCTGGAAAGAATGAAATAGAAAAATAGATGGTGAAATCGACAGACAATTAAATGTATCTCAGAGAGTAGTTGGATGTTTAGTGGACATTATAAAGAATTAATTATTATTGAAAGAGGCAACACTGGCAGTAAATATACAAGTGTATTTATGCTGACATTGTTTTATGGATGAGAAGCATGTATTTGTCAAGACAAACACAAGAGCAAGGTGAGTGCCATTGTAATGAGATATCTAAGAAAATTATTTGTACAAATATCATATAGACAGAGTAAGTGAAAAGTGTGCTTAGGGAGTTCGGTTTGAAAGGAAATCCAATAGGTATATGTGAAAAAAAAGTATTACGTTGGTTTGAGCATGTTAAAGAGGATGAGTGTGGATCGATTTACGAAGAAAATATGTACATGTAGAATGTGTGGGTCTAAAAGAAGGTGTAAGCCTTGTTTGATGAAGGTTGTAGACGAACGTGATAAAACGAGAACCTTTAAGAGTTTTATAAATAAAATAGCATTTATGAGTCAACGTATTTATGTTGTTGAATCAAAGGGCGTATACAAGGATAAGGAAGTGTGAAGAAATTTAGTGAAAATGGGATTTACTATGAAGTTGTTTTTTTGAGCCATATGCCCAGTTTATTTTCTTGCTCGTAAGGGAATATCGTGATTAAATATTTATCTATCTATTAATTAATAATTAATATGTGACAGAAGATTTGGGTGATAGTAAAACTAAAATGTGTTCTGGGATTTTGATTTTTGGAGCTATTCCAACAAGTACAAGTATTGAAATTAATAATACAGCTCAGAGGAAGTCAACATTAAATATTAATTTTCAACAAAGAATTTTTAGTAAATGTTAGTATCAAACCAAGGTGATTAAATACACAACAAAGTTATTTTATATATAAAATTAATTACCATAAATACCCATAAATATTAATTTAATAAACTGTTTACATTGGAACTAACATGATCAATATCGAGTAAAAATGGCAGCGTAAAGACCAAGTTCAAGTGACCAATGATTGAATTTCCTCCCAAGGTACTTTTGGCTATGTTTGATAGTTGTAATAATATTTCCTTACGAAGAAAGATTCCAAAAGGCCATTTTTTAATATAGAATAATCATACTATATTGTATATGATAAGCCTTTGATGTGAAAAAAACCTTTCAGTAGCCTTTACACTGTACACAGCTGTATTCTTCTAGTTTCTAATATGAATCTTATAGTAAAAGAATGCTTCTTGATGCTATTATATAGTATATACAAGTATTATAGTTGAAAGATAGTTCCAAATGGCTCTTCATTATAAAATTAGGCCACTATCTAGCTAATCAACTCATACGCTCGTAAAATATTTTTCTTAACTTTATTAGTGAGCAATGGCCCTTCCCTGGGCATTGTACAAAGCCTGTATATCTAACTGCCAGGGAGATAGAACGGTAAAACAAACTTAATAGGCTCTATTCCCATATCATAGCGCTTTAGTACAGCTATTTTTTAAATTTATAAATAATTTATTAAATAATGAGATAATATAAATTAGAAAATTATTTAAAGAGATGGGAATATTATTTATATGTGAAGCCTCTGACTTATTTGTTAATTATTACAACTAAATGGGTGGGGCTAATGCTTTGGATCTTGGACATTCTACCTTATCTTTATCTTTGATTTCCTTGTGTATGGAAGAATTCATTTCTGAGTTGGGGAGAATATTAAGATGAATTCCACTATCACCAAATTGTAGGATGATAAGTGAGAAAGATTATGGTAGAAAGCCGAGGGGACCGACATTTGAACGTGGGCTCCGAACCACGGTGGTGGCCTGGCATCACACACATTCACAAAGCGTGAAAACACACACTTTGCCAGAGGTGAGGGAAGGCTATGCTGATCAGATAAATTTGTGTCGGGAACAGGATTTAAGTTCCGAACCCCTAACACAGAAGTCTGACACCTTACCCCTATACCAACAGGTACTCACTTAATACAACTAACTAAATTGTGTAAAAATGTTTCAACACTGTTACGTTAACGAACGTGTGTCCTTTCTGCGCGCAGGCTGAAGACCTCCCCTGAGTACTGTTAGCTACGAGGGCACCCTCGCACACTACACACCTTCTCTTGTGATTCTATTTAAACTGGTGACCAGGTCCTTATTTCTGATGTGTGTGTAACTGGTATGAGATGTTATCTGTTGAGTTATATCCTATGACCTGGACATTGTAGGAACGGGGCTCCATGCGTTGTCCCACCACGTTTCCGCATTGTTGCAGGTTAGCTATCCAAACTCTTTGTTCTGAAGTAAGAGCGTTCAAGCTACGTGTTCGATGTCTTCTCTCTCTGTGAATGTTTTATTGGCTTGTTGGTGCTTCTTCCGCACCTCCCTCTGATGGTGTACATTCAGATATTGCAGCTGTAATCTTCATGGTGTCGCTGGTAGTGTTCTGAGTAGCTGTATTACCACTAGGGTTTGGGCTGGGTTGGCACATTTCTCGCTTGAGGTTGTCCTCTATGCCAGGAGTCCTAATTATGGATCCAATCCTTTTAGAATGATGTTTTTAACTATTTCTTCCCCAATTCTGCTAGTCGGTGAGTATTGCTGGTGATGTGGTGGAGCCTATTCTCCTTTGAATACCTGGCGGACTCTATGGAGGCGTAGGCTGGTCCGTTGTCAGATCTGCTACAGAGAAATTCTGTTTCGTGCAAACACTCCTTTAAGGTGACCAATGGACTTTGCTGATGAAGTTGATCAAATCTGTGCTCTCTCAGGGTGTCGTGAATAGCTTTCTATCTCCACCAGTATGTATGATCCTGCAGCAAGACATAATTTGGTTGCAACAATTGTCCAGGGTCCTGAAGCTGCGGGTGATGGCATGAGAGGCTGCTCCGGGTTTGATCCCATCTCAATGAACTTAGCACACGTATCTACCATGTTTCTAGTATGGCCGTATGACCAGACTGTCAGTGGTGCCCGTTTTCAACACTTCACTACGCCCTGGTGTCCTTCATGAATGCGTTCCAGTATGGACGCTCGTAAGGATTGTGGAAAGTACAGGCAATTTCTTTTTACCATCATGTATCCCATTAGTGATAAAGATCCTCTCTCTACTAAATATTGTCATGTTTTTTGTCATACGTGTTTCTATGGATGTAACTTTTAAATTATTGTGATGTGGCATTGTTCTCTTGTGCCTCACTAAACTGTTGGAGCTGCTGGTCAGAGATAGGGAGGTCAGAAAAAATGTGCAAAGCAAATACTTCCAACTATTTCTGATGCAGGATAACCACACCTGGTATCGTTTGACTCCTCTGGGGATCTGGAGAGCACATCAGCTGCCTGAAGTAGCCTTCCAGGTACATATTAGAATCTATAATCAAACCATATGAGCCTCATATGAAGTCTTTGGATACGTGCTGTAAGCTCTGAAATTAGCTTCTGATCTAACAGTGTCACTAATGGTTTATGATCTGATCACAGCATATAATGTTTGCCTAGTAAGAATGTTTAAAATTTCTCTGATGCGCATGTTGCGGTAAGGGCCTGGCTCTCCATTTTCGTATAACACGTTTCTTCAGCAGACATGAATCTGAATGCATAACTAACTGGGCACCGTGACTCGTTATCTCAACGTTGTTTGAGAAGAGATCCAAAGCCAAATGAAGAAGAATCTGATGTTAGTCAGGTATCCCGGGACGGATCAAAGTGTGCCAATACCTCAATGGATGTTATCAACTGATTTATTTTGTTAAATAATAATAAGTGAATGGAAGTCCAGAATAATTCTGTGTCAGTATGAAGAATTTCCCTAATAGGATTTGTTTTATCGGCAATGGGTGCAACTTTATTGGCGGAAGACATAAGTATGATTCTATATACATTTTACTGAACTTAAATTGATCATACGATCTAATATATCCATAGAGCTGTAGTCACATGGCACGTTAAATATAGATATATAATCAAACAATCGAGAGTTAACTAACTAATTTTCTTATAGAGTTGAATAAAGTCAGAGCATAGGTGGCCTATAGATTTTGGATATGACCCTTTATATAATAAATATTTATTAGAACAAGAGCAAAGTATGATTATATATTTTATAGAGTATTCCAGCTACTGCCTTTAATTTATACATTAGGGTGGAATACATCAAATCAAGATATTTTGACCAAATTGTTACCAAGTTTCATCAAAAATGTCTAAAGGTAAAGAATATTCAGTTCTTGGTAACCACTAGAATTATTCATACTTGACATAGTGGATTAACTTTTTACTTAAATGGAGGAAATTTTGATATATTTATATACAAATATGTAATAGAGTGTTTTTGCCTTACATTCACCCAAGCGCCTGAAAAAATGTATACACATTAATATTAAATCCACTTTTATAAAATACCTTATCCTCTCGCATTTCAACTATTGTGATGTAGTGTTTAATGACCTGTCAATTGAACTTGCGGCAAGAATACAAAGACTCCAAAACACACGTGTTTGATTTATATATGACCTCAAGTCACCTGACCTTATTTGCCCATACAACAAGAAACTGAAAGACGAAGTCTACACACCATAAACATCATCAAGAACTATTTACTTCCAACTCCCCAAATATATTTCTTCAAGTATACGCTCACTCAACTTTAAAAATGATGAGATTAAAACTAGTTTAATTTTTATTTTTCAAATTTCACAACCAATTAAATAATTTATTACAAAACTTTCAAATGTATTTAAAATATAATTATGCTAATGCCATAAATGAAATGACACAAGCTGATGATTAAATCCCTATTAAAAAACACAATTAAATTGTCAAAATGTTGTTAACCTTAATTAGAATAATCCTCTCTCATTTTAAGAATAAATAATGAGATCAACTAAATGGGTTAAGGGCATTGGATCCTGCTGTTTTGTCCCCATATAATTATAAATAATTAGTTTTTCTTGGTGTAGATGTTGTGTTTATGATATTAATTAGTTATTTACCACTTACTGAGCTATTGGAGAGGGCTTAGCCAAGTATGGGAGTGGGAACTATTTCGATTCCATCTTGACTGTTTATTTGGTTGAGTAGCTAGTCTTTTCTTAGTAATCAAATCGGCTACCCTGGTTAGAATCTATCTGCTCTCCTATTCATATTTATTAGTAAACCTGGTTTAATTTATTCAGGACTTTGACTATAATATTTGTGTATTTGTAAAAAAATTACCTAGCATCTTAAGTAATTTGGAATTGTCCTGTTTCTAACAAAAAACACTCTGGTTTGAGAACAACTAATATTAATGATCTAGTTAATAAACATAGGTACTTAATGGGGCTCCAATCATTATATAATAATTAATCTTTATTGGTGATTTAGTGAATTGGATTAATTTTTATATTGTATACTAATAATTAATAATTAATAATTAAAACTTATGTTGAGTATTGGGATATAAAATAGTTAACTGTAACTAATATATACATTAAGGTTAGTGTAATAATTTGTTTTCAGTATAATTGAAATTTTATTGTTTAATAACAGGCTGAAGAATTAATATTGAATAAAAATTAGTAAAACAAACATAAGAAATAAAATGAAGTTTTGTTTATCAGTTCTGACCATTTTCTTCTTCGCACATGGATTTACAAGGTATGCACAGTTACAATCTATTTATAAGTATTATAACTAACCTGATTAAAACTATAATCCAGACTTCAAAATTATTAGGCTTTATACTATATAGAGGAAGATAGTTACTGAAATATTTTATCAGCAATATAATTTATATTGAATAAAATTGTCGGTTTAAGCATGTTTAGTTTTATATTTTCACAAATGTGTAATTTTTTAAAGAATAAAATTGTAACTAATAAAAAAATATAGTCCATTATGACAATGAGTATTACAATGATACTTGTCATTCAATAGTACCCAGTGATCCCAATAAACATGATACCTCAACTATCTTAGTTACTATCTGGTACCAACTGTACAATGCAAGTATATTAATAATTTTCATTAATATCTCATTAAATATTTTTGAAATTAGACATGACCTCAATTAATTTAATAACCAGTTATTTATCATATTACTCCCTTCTTGTCTATTTATACCATTCAGTTGACTTTCATGGATGGCTAAGAGAAAGAAATGCCTAAATTTGAGGTCAAAATGAAATGTATAATCAAGAATACCAACATATTCAGAACCGTTAAGAGTGTGAAAAGGATGTTGATGAATAGTTTAGGATCGTGGCATGCGGCTTTCTCTTACACATCCTACTTTAAGAGAGAATGCTCTAAACAGGAGTGTGATAATCCAAAACGTTTGTTCATTGCACTATGTGCATAAATAATACATAGATTAATATATCTCCGTTCAATAGAATAGTTTTCTTTTAGAGACGTAACTATATTTATTTCAAATAATTATATTATCAATGGTTAATACCCCCGCCTGTTATCATAGCTCAAAACATTAGTTTGCAAGTGACAAACATTTTGAGATTTGTACCTGGGATTGTTGAGGCATTATCTCCTAGATTATTTCCCAATCTGCCTCCACAAATATTACCATTAATCAAGCATATATACATACATACATACATACATACATACATACATACATACATACATACATACATACATACATACATACATACATACATACATACATACATACATACATACATACATACATACCTACATACATACATACATACATACATACATACATACATACATACATACATACATACATACATACATAACTACATACATACATACATACCTACATACCTACATACATACATACATACATACATACATACCTACATACATACATACATACATGCATACATACATACATAAATACCTACATACCTACATACATACATACATACATACATACATACATACATACATACATACATACATACTTACATACATACATACATAAATACATACATACATACCTATATACTACCTACATACATACATACATACATACATACCTACATACATACATACCTACATACCTACATACAACCGGAGTCAGTAGAGAAAGAAAAGGCACCTGTTAAAACGGTGAAGAAGCGACGAGAAAGACGCAAACAAGAGAAAATGTTGCGCCCAGATGTGGTGATTGTCAAAGCTAAGGAGGGAAAATCCTATGCTGACATCGTGAAATCCCTGAAGAGTGACCCTAAACTACAGCACCTCAAGGAAAACGTTAGCAAGATGCGGAGAGATGCTGCGGGGAATCTCCTGCTGGTCTTGAACCGCAAAGCTAAACAAGGAACCGGAGATATTAGTCAGGTGATCCAGGAGCAACTGGTGAACTCAGCTGAGGTCACTAGCAGGACAGACATGAAGTCCATTGAAATAAAGGACCTCGACGAATTCACGACAAGAGACGAGATATGTGATGCTATCCGTCAACAAGTAGAGGGGACTGACGTCAAACCCGATGCTATAAAATCCCTTCGACAGGCGTATGGGGGAACGCAGATCGCGCTACTTGTCCTTACTGCTAACCATGCGAAACTCGTCCTACAAAAGGACAAACTGAAGATAGGATGGGTTGTTTGCAGAGTAAGATAGAGAGTCTCTCCCTGAAATGCTTTAGATGCCTAGAGTTTGGTCACTTGGCCAGGATGTGCAAAGGCCCGGATCGGTCGAAACAGTGCACCAAGTGCGGAGAAACCACACACATTGCCAAGGACTGTGTGAAAGCCGAGATGAAGTGCCTCCTGTACAGTAAGAATTTGGACAGGAATCATCGAACAGGAAGTAGTGCGTGCCCTGCTTACAGGGAAGCAATGGCGTTACTGCACAAGAGAAGACGATGAGGTTCCTTCAGTTAAACCTGAATAATTGTGAAGCAGCACAGGACCTCTTCTGGCAGTCTGCAAGTGAATTGAGCATTGACTTGGCGATCCTTTGTGAACAGTACCGAAACTTAGACAACTTGTCGTCCTGGATACCGGACCGTACTGGAAAAGCCGCTATCTGGATGCGCAGGGGTTTGTTCATCGAAGAAAAACAAACAATAAAAAAAGATGGATTCGTCTGGGCAAAGGTGGGAGGCATATACGTTTGCAGCGTCTACGCTCCACCTAGCATCTCCCTGGAAGGATTCCAGCACATGCTGGATGAAATCGCTGACGAACTACGAGGCAGAAGACCTGTTATTATAGCTGGTGATTTTAATGCCTGGGCTACAGCCTGGGGCAATATAATGACCGACAGACGTGGCGAGAGCCTTCTGGATGCACTCTCTCTGATGGATATGGTGATACTGAATATCGGTATCACTCCTACCTTCGAGAGGAACGGCAACAGCTCCATCATTGACGTGACTTTCGTGAGCGAAAACCTGGCTTCCCGCATGGTGACATGGAAAGTCAGTGATCACCTTACACAGAGTGACCACCAGGCGATCATATTCGAGATGATAACCACCCAGAGACCAGTAAACCCGGGTAGGGAGAGGACAAGAGGCTGGAACGGGCGCTCCTTTGATCGAGGAACCTTCATCGCTTTGATGGAGGACAGTGACATTGAGCCGAGGGATACGCTTGATCAGGTAGTCGCGCAGTTAATGACGCTTGTCACCGACGCTTGCGACGCTGCTATGAAGAGGCGTTCCTGTAATCACTGACACAAACCAGCGTTCTGGTGGAACGAGGAGATAGCTGAACTCCGTAGAAGATATCTCCGAGCTAGGAGAAACGCCCAGCGTGCAAGGGGTCGTTTGACCTTCTCTGCTCTCAGAAACCAATATGCCGAAGCCAGGAGAGCCTTGGGCAAAGCCATCAAGGCAAGCAAACGACGGTGCTGGAAGCAGATGTGTAAGGAGGTCGACCAGGATCCCTGGGGCAGACCCTACAGGACGGTTATGGCTAAGATGAGAAAACAGGATTCGGCTTCACCTACTTGTCCGGATTTCTTGTATAAGATAGTGAACACCCTCTTCCCACGACTATCAGATGATGTAGTGCTCATTGAAAACCGATCAGATGACCTGGAAGAAGTGCCACCAATCACTTGTGAAGAACTACTGAAAGCAGCTCGCAAAATAGGAGACAACAAGGCTCCGGGCCCAGACGGAATTCCGAATGTAGCTCTGAAAACCGCAATCAAGATGAGACCAAACTTATTTATCCGAGTCTACAAGGCGTGTCTGAGAGAGGGGCGTTTCCCTGACTGCTGGAAAAATCAACACCTTGTTCTCCTTCCGAAAGGGGCCAAACCACCAGACGAACCATCATCATATCGTCCAATCTGCCTCCTGGACACATCTGGCAAATTGCTGGAGAGGATCATTGCTGACAGAATAGAGGTATTCAGTGAGGGGCCACAGGGCCTCTCTAAAAACCAACTAGGATTCCGTAAAGGCAGGTGTACGATTGATGCGATAGATAAAGTTGTAACCATTGCCAGGGACGCAATAGCAGGCAGAAGTTGGTCGAAAGGCACGAAGAAATATTGCGCCATCGTGACCCTCGATGTGAAAAATGCGTTCAACTCTGCTAAATGGAGCTGCATCATGGAAGCGCTTCGGAAGATGGAGGTACCTGCCTATCTTCGGAAGATGATCGCTAGCTACTTCTCAGATAGAGTCCTGACCTACGACTCCGAGACGGGTCAACGAATGTACCGGGTAACCGGAGGAGTGCCGCAGGGAGCAGTTCTTGGTCCTCCGCTGTGGAACATCATGTACGATGCGGTGCTGAGGCTTCCATTGCCAGACGGAGCTACGTTAGTGGGATTTGCCGATGACATCGCTATAGTTGCTGTTGGAAAGTTCCTTGACGAGGTTACGTACATAGCGAACAGAGCTATCGCCAACATCCGTCAGTGGCTTTCTTCTGTTGGCCTGCAACTAGCAGATCACAAGACGGAGGCAATACTAGTGACAGGAAGGAAAATTAGAGAATCCATCACCCTGAGTTTAGGAAACAATGTCATCATATCTCAACCTTCACTGAGGTACCTGGGCGTGCAAATAGATGCCAAGTTACGCTTTAACGACCATCTTCGGAACGTCAGCCAAAAAGCAGCAAAGGTGGCAAATGCGCTTTCAAGCATCATGCCCAACATGGGAGGCCCAAAGCCGAGCCGCAGACGTCTGATTTTACGGTCACAAGCTCCATTATGCTGTACGCAGCACCAGTCTGGTCACCGGCAATGAAAGTGGCGGTGCATGCCCACATGTTGAACAAGGTACATAGGAGAATGGCACTGCGTGTTTCATGTGCCTACCGCACAGTCTCTGGCGATGCTGCTTGCGTGATAGCAGATATGACGCCTATAGACCTCTTGGCAGACGAGAGAGATAGGATTTACCGCCAGACCCGGACTCCTTCCGAGCTCAAGAAAACAACCATCGTGAGGGACGAAAAGAAGAAAACCATGGAAATGTGGCAAAGACCCTGGGACTCATCGATGAATGGTAGATGGACCCACCGTCTTATTCCAGTAGTGTCACTCTGGAATACGAGTAAACACGGTGAGACGGACTTTTACCTCACCCAGCTCCTGACAGGCCACGGATGCTTCAGGTCATATCTGGAGAGATTCGGACTAGATGATTCACCATCCTGTCCAAACTGCACAGAGTTGGAAGAGACTGCGGAGCACGTCTTTTTTGGGTGTCCCCGCTTCGCTGTTGAGAAGGAGGAGCTGGATAGGCGACTCCAGACGAGATCAACTCCAGAAAGCATCGTCAGTTTGATGCTGCTCAACGAGGACAACTGGAAGGCTTCGCGCGTTTTGAAGAACCTCAGGGTAGAGGAAAGAGAAAGGAGTAGACCACCTAGATAATGGCGACGACGGAGTAGGCAGTTAGCCATCCAGCCTCACACCAAGTAATGCCTGACGGCCATTCCGCGTGGGGTGTATTGGAGAACACTCTCGAGGTGGGGTACAGGGCTGTACCCCGGGGGTTTTAGTGGGTAGGGTTCTACATTTTGTAGTTCAGTACGTCGGGAATATGGAATATTCTTGCCGTACACCTAGAGTCACCTTCTCTAGTGGTGTCCCACAGCCTTTCAGATGGATCTGAAGGCTCCGTAAAAAGGATTTCCCTCCTCATTAAAAACAAAAAACAAAAAAAAACATACATACATACATACATACATACATACATACATATAGTCCACTGTTTATATGTTGATAACAACTGGTGTTAATGGAGATCTGTTTCTTATAAAGTATTTCTAGTACCAAACGTGACACCCCTCCAACGTTTCAATATGCAAGCTACATTGACCGTCTCATTAGGGCTATTAATAGATACATCAGCGTAGAAGCTGAAAATAGACTCGATCTTCCAGACCTGGAACAAGATTTTACTCTATCTGTGAGTTGCGTTCAAAATACAAACATATTAATATTAAGTAATGATTGCTTAAATTATGTATCAAGGTTATCAAGGGTTGCTTACATTAACATGTCAGTTATGTATGTTGTGTTGTAGAATGTAGTGTGAAAAGTTAAGGGGATATGAAACTATAATATGAAAATATAGCTCAGATATAAACAAAACATTAAAATATTATTTAGATATATATCTCTTTTATGTTAGAATTAAATTTTTAGAAGAATAGTTAAATTCTCGTGTATACAAACGTATTATTATATATATAAAAAAAGCTTATTTGTTATAATGAGAGAAAGGTCATTATTTCTTTTAGAGTATTCAGGATATTTATAAATTATTCATCCCCTATAAGCCTTAGAAATCTGTGAACTGAAGTAATGTGCTTAATTAAAACATGATTTCTTTAGTGGTTTTATTAATCACCTTAAACAATGTTTAGAATGTTTCTAAACGAATGAATTTAGTAATTATTATTTGAAATATATTTTATTTAACGTGTTCTGATATGATTGGGTTGAGGACCGGTATATCTTAAAATATTTTCGATAAGCATGGATTTGTTCAACGTATTTAGTACTAACTTTCAATTTGAGAACCTTCTATTTTTTAAATTGCAAAATTTTTTTATAGAGAGAATAACCCTTGCCAATTAACTGAAACATGACGATCAAGAGTTAATTAAAATGCAGCGTTTAGTTTATAATTTATTAAATTTCCTCAAAATTTGACTTGATATTAAATATTTTGATCAGATAATTGAATTTAATAATCAATCTACTTTTATTCACTTATGGAAAAATAATTAATCTCTTTAATCTGACCTTTTTTATTCTTTTATACAATTACTAAAAGTACCTTATAAATCGTTGCTAAGCTTTTCACCTTCATAAAATGTTCGCTGATATAAAATATTATTTCAGGATGGTTCATCATATCAGGTTACCTTTACTGACAGGCATGTGCAAGGTTTCTCTGTCCTCATTCGAGAGGGGGAAGTTACTGAGGATATCAATGGTGAATCCGGTCAGGCCATCACCATAACCTCTACGTTTCGTTTACCTGGTGTCCCGGTATGAAATCAATCATTAATATTATGTTTGTTAATATAACTTAAAAATAATTGTTTTACTTTATGTTTTCATCAATTACTAATTACAGCATATGGCCTGGGTCAGTTTTTTATTCAAGCCATGTATCTTCCACTATCAGCTGGCTAGGCCTGTTGTAGCTTCATATGGCTTACAATATAACTTAAGACTAGGACAGGCACAACGACCAGTCCCCAGCTGTTAATTCATCAATGTGGAAGTGTAAACCAATATTTTCATCAATGATAATTTTTCGGTTATGCCAGTAATTGATCCCGGGACCCTTAGTACAGTAGGCAGATACGCTACCGACTGAGGTAAGGTGCCCGACTGTTTACTAATACTCCAAATTAAATTATGAGTTTAATTGAGGGTCTAGGCTAAGTGCCCGAAACTAAGAAACAAACTGAAGTATATATTATGTAATTCTTAAAATAAAATAGTATTTCTGAGTTTCTATTAATAATAGCGATACATTTCAAACAAACTATATTTAAATTACACTCAACTTTATAAAATGTTTTACTAAATAAAAGTTTATTTGTTTGGTGTTTTGTTTCAGTTGATATATTCCTTCTCCGCTCTTGCCACAAATGGCTCCACAGTCAGTGGCGAAATCGAGATAGAAGTGGAGGAACTGCTCTTGGAGGCTGTAGTTTTCTTGGACAAAGAGTCCGACACTAGCTACCAGGCCAGCGCTGGTTCTGTCACAGTAACTGACAACGGGTAAATGGCAAATATAATAAGTGTGACGATTTACATTTGTTAGGAAAATCTCAAATTTTAATATATGATTTGATTAAATATTCCCTAAATAATCTATATATAATAGAATATACCAACTTTGTGAACCTCGTATCAATAATTTATCTTAAGACACCTCGTGATAACTATATATTATTTTTTCGCTGTCCAGTCAATATTATATATGTGTACAACAAATATAATATATAAATATTTACATAACTTTTGAAAATGAACTGTAGAAATCTCAACACTAACAAAAAAATATTTTACCATCCTTCTTCTGTATCTTAAACGTATGGCCCTGTTGATCAGTCTGGATGTCTTTGACCGAGGATGAAGGGGAGGGGGAGAGGAGGGGGTGATAAGAATACTTGTGTGGGCTTGTGATTGACGTCAGACTTGGATTTTAGAAGGTTTATTAATACTACAATGCTATTACAAATGTGATGTTAAAAATGAAATTAGAATGAAAGAACAAAAAGAATATTAGAAAGCGTGTGAAAAATAAAGGTGTTGTGAGGTTTACCCAATGGCCCCTCTGACTCCTAGGCGGTCCCTGCACGAGCACAGAACTAGGATCCCTGGTCTCAAGTGGCAGTGCCTGAAATGGTACTTGATGAACTCAACGTCTTGATCTGCGTGACCCTGAAACTGGCAGCGTGACCCCTGGGTTACTATGCCCTGTAGTCAGCCCAGAGTGGCTAAATCCCTCCTACTTTAACCGGGCCGCCAGAATGGTTTCTGGATAAGGAATGCTAACACCTCCTTTTGGGTCAGCTCCTCTAGTTTATTTACTTATCAAATTATCATAACAACCTCGTAACATTTGTTTTATCATTCGCAGCTCACAATATATAATATTTACGTAAACAAGACTTCAGATTGAGGACGTGCGGTTATATACATATATATTAGAGCATTTAGAATATTTTACAGTGATGAATTCAGTATTCAGTTCAGTCGCAAGTAGGTTTATGTAGACCAGTGTATACGTTGGAAGTTTTATAAACGCCATATCCGATATGATTTGATTATAAGGATGTGGAGATGGCGAGAATCTTAAAAATAAGAAGGTCTAATTGACCATATTATGGAGATAATAGGAAAGTATCTTTTTAGGGAAATATACGTATAGCACCACTTGGAATCAAACCTGAATCCTTAGGATCAGTAGCCAGGAGCGCTGACCATTAGACGAAGAAGAAAATCAGTAATTTATTATGAACCTAATTGTTTGCATAAACATGTATGATTATAGTGATTCTACATAGATATAATATCAAGTAGCATGTGAAACTTATAAATATAAATTATTTTATACTGGGTGTTTTTGTTAAGTATCTAGCAGTTTATTTTGAAAAGTATGAAAGATAAAGAATAATTTTTCGAACAATGGTTGTGTGGCTTTGGGGTCAAAAGAGAACAACATTATTCATTTAATTTCTCGTTTTCAAGGTTATTTCAAAGTAAACTTTGTTTTTTTAAATAAAATCTCGGTTATGCATGTGACGGTGAATGGTCAGGATTTTTTTTTTACATTAATTCACTGCGCCGATTCAAATTCCACCTGATACTTCCTTATTCGTTCCGACTCAGACATTGGGGTATTATTGAATAGCTGACAATCTGCTTTCTCCCGTCATAAACATTTGGCATATTTCATGCTAGCTTTCCAGCGAGTAAAAGCGGACATTGTGAATTTTCTAGAATTTTTGAACTTCAATTCACATTTTCTTCACCAACACTGTAATGAAATTTAAGTGTTAATTAATAAGTCAATAGATATTGACAAGAGTTGTTAATTGACATTGAAACGAGCGTTTTACCACGACAGAGTGCGAATTTATACTTGGTGGAAGTTTCCGAGGTGCGGCGTCTCGTAATTAAAATGGTGGAAATATCCCCTCCTCCTTCCCAGCCACGTGGCCCGGCACGCTATCTGAACACCAATGACGAATTTTCTTTATTACCTCAGCTATCGAATAGTAGAAATATTCCTAGAGAGATTTAAAAAAAAAAAAAGCTTGTATTTGAAAAAATACCGTATTATTGCATGGAAAATATAGCGGAAAACACTATTAATAAATGGATGTAATGCTTTATGAACATATTTAGTCATAAAAAACAATAATACTTTAATTATTACTGTTCAATAGTAAAAACCTAACATTATAATAATGTATTGATATTTGGTTAAATATTTTGGAAAATAAAGCCAAAAAATGTTTTACACCAAATTTATTTTTGCTTTTTTTTACGTAAAATAAGATTCGGTTAAAAATAATCTAATAGCTATTTATAAAATAATGTTTACCTTGAAATAACTTTGAAAACGCCTAATGATTTAGAAATGAACTAAGCTGTCCTTTTTTTCACTTCGTAATCACAAAATTTTCATTAGAAAATATTTGTATATTGTTAACTTTTCGAGATAAACAGCTTAGAATGTTTAAAAAATGTGTATATCATTTTATGCTATACTAGCTAGTATATCCGTTCTTTGCAAAGGGAATCAATAAAGTAGCTCTGCTATTTTTTAAGTACAAAATTAACAACAGGAAATAGCAATCAAATTTTAAACTATGTTCAAATATTAATCATTTATTAGTTTAAATTGTGTTGCAAAAAGTGAAAGTAGTCAGAATAGAGATATAATATTAACGTGTTTCAAAAGCTGACATTTCTTTTGAAGATAAGAACTCTGGAAGAGAAACAGTTTGTACAAGTCCTAAGTTCAAATACCAATATAGGTTTGTTTTCAAATAGTTCAATGTTAGAATGACATTTATCTTTGGACATTTTAGTGTTTCGAATAATTAAAACCGAAGTTGATGGTTCATTATATAGAGAATATGTATCATACAGACCCAATTGAAATATAGGTGAATTATAACATATTATCTAGTTTAGTGTAGCAAATTGTTCATTGTAACTGATTCCCCTAACACCAAAGTTGATTAATATATATTAATCAATTAACAAATTAGTGGAGTTCATATTTATGTTTATTTGATTACACAGGCCTATTCCACGGATTAAAATGCTAATTTTTATGTTTCTATATTTTTATATACCCGTGGCAGTAGTCACACACTATAGGAGTAAGGACATAAATATATATATATATAAAATTAAAAAAGGGGCTTGTTTCACATTCTTAAGTTTCACCGAGTAGATATACTAAGATAGTTCCGTTTTAACACTTCTGGTTTTGGAGTTCAACCTATCTCATTTTATTTAATATTTAATATTGGTGAGCCAGGGCCAGTGTTTTTGTAGTTTTTATAGGAAAGCATTTTTATTATTTCAAATAAATAGAATATTGCTCAAGTATAAATATAATGTTTAATGTTTTACCTATGTTTATATCAACAGTTCTTGAATTTTTATTTTAAACATAGTGGCAGTAGATTAGAAAAGTAAGTTTAAATTAAGAGAACATTTTTCAATAAACCTCACAACACCCTTTTGACGGATATTCGAAAGATTTTGAAGTAAACATGTTAATAAAATTATAATAGGTCTCTAATAGAAAATTAATTATTTGCTTTAAATAACCAAACAAATATTTTATTAACTATTAACCATGAACAACAGTGAGCGTTCCACGCGTCCCTTTCCACTTTAGACGTTAAAAATTCAAATATAGACCTAATCTATATATACACATAGAGACGAAAGCCCTGCCCAACTCACTCAACACCGTATTTAACTAATCCCTGGACCTAGAAATTTAAAGTTTTGCAAGAAGGTCCTTTTCAGTCCGTAGGCATCCGCTAAGAAGGGATTTTGCGAAATTAAAATACTAAAGAGGTGAAAAAGATGGTCTGAAAGATAGGCTATTTCCGAAACCACTTAAGGTGCGCCAAAAAGGAGCACGAATAATTTTACAGATTTTGTATCGTTACAATTTTTAGCTAAAATAAATAAAATATCTCTCCTGTAGCAACATAGAGTATAGTTTTCTCCATATGCAAATATCAACAGATCTTGAATATCTGTCAAGGGTGTCCTGGAATTTTGTAAAAACATTTTCTCTTTATTAAAAAAGTTTTGACAAAATTCCAGGACACCCGTGACAGATATTCAAGATATGTTGATATTAGCATGTGCAAAAAACTAAACTCTATATTGCTACTGAAGAAATATTTGATTTATTTTGGCCAAAAAATGTTATCCTATCAAAACTGTAAAAATAATTTCGCTCCCTCCGGCCGCATCTTAAGCTAGAAACATGAAATTTGCCCAGAGGATTATTTACCAAAATCTAAGAAAGATGTTTTCGACAAATTTTCAATATCAGAGTCATAAAGGTGAAAACTTTATTGATAAGCACGCATATCTCTGAAAATATTAACGAGAAAACTTGAGACTAAGGGAAATAATCTTTTTAAAAAACAAATAAAATATTTCTTATGGTTTTTTGAAAAAATAACCCAAACAGGTGAACGGGGAAGTGGTGAGTTTTATTGAGTAGGGAGCTATATCTCTGAAATCACTTAAGCTATAAACGTGAAACACGCGTAAAATTCTCTTCTCAATTAACAAAGAAATGTGTGTTCAACGGCTTTTTGAGAAAATAGCCAAACGTGCCAAATGAGGAAGGGATGCGTTTTTAGAATAAAAACTATATCTTTGAACCAGCTTAATCTAGAAACTTTAAACTCGGGAGATATACTCATCTTAAGAATAAATAAAAAGTGTTTGACGGTATTTCGAAAAAAAAAAAAAACCCTACCTGAACGAGTAAATGGGGAGCAGGTGGGATTTTCGAGTTGGTCTATATCTCTTTACCCTGTAAACCTAAAGATATGAAATTTTGCAAGAATATTCACAACTACTCTCCAATAGGATAGAAAAAAATAGCTAAAAAGAGTGTTTTGGAAATAAGGGGTTGAGGGTTTTCGATTTTATATGGACTTGTAAATTGAAATTTCATACTTGGCCAGCTAGAAAGTTTTTGTGGTCCGGTACAATTTCAGATTTAGATCTAGGTTTATTTAACAGCTTGCTACAATTTTGTGTAGTGGAATGTCGGAAGTATCATGATAGATGTTATACAACCACCTCAAAGTGTTGTGCGTATGAACTTTATGAAGGATGTCTTTTTTATGTTGTATTACTCCGTGTTTGGCACTGACAGTCTAGGCCATGAGCGGAGATACCAGATACTAGACTACATATCTGAGAATTGGGACAGATTTCAGGTGCTAACCGTGGACCATGAGGGGGACAACTTGTTCATCAAGGAGACATACTGTTTTGAAATGTCGAAGCTTAGCACTTACAGTACCACCTGTAAGCTGGAGGTAGCAAGATATTTGTACCCCTGGAGGTTTGAGAAGTACCAAAATGGGGAATTATTAATAATTTTGGGGGATCGTGTTGAGGTTGCAAGTACGCTCAGGTTTATGGGTGATCTGTCCGGGTTTCACTTTGATGTGTACCAGCCAATTGAAGTGCTGCCATATTTCTCCCAGTTTATTCCTCATCAACCCGATACTCCTTCATTGCAATGTCCCGATAATATTCCAAAGAAACAAGGTGGGAAAACCATCGTGCCAGGGTTACGAATACAATAAGAAACAGTAAATGGTCACATCCATCCCACATTCCAGTCTACTTGCTGAGAGTTGGTTTTGTTGGAAGACTCTGGTCACTGGGACCAATCTTTGGAAGAAGCAGCCTTAGTTGACTATCCTTTCAAATTCAGAGAAGCTTTTGCAATCACGGCTTGCCTCAAACAATGAGTGATGTAGATGGTGTCATGGGAAACCACGACTACCTCAGGAAATTGAGCTACGACTTTGATTCTCTGTCAAAAACAATGCATAATAACGTTCCAAGGCTACCGGCCGATCAGATTGTGGTTTATACAATTATGTTATTACAAGAACAGACGGTATAAACGGCATTGATATGTTCTTGGATGCCTCAGGAGGTACAGGAAAAACATTTTTGATAAACCTGTTACTAGACAAATTTATCTTTAATATTATATTAGCATTAAGTTCAACAATGAACATAAATCTGCATTCTTTAGCGTCACTATGTGATCGAACTGAAGATTCTGTTAGGACCGCTGCAGCAATTACACGTGTAGTTCTGCGGGATATTAGCTTAATTAAGAAATAGGACCAGAGTAAAGTCATTTAAATACTGACTATTAGACGACAAAGTCAACCATCGGAAAAAAAAACTCTGAAGAAGGCAAGAATGAGGGTGCAAATATAAAAACAAATAAACGATTTGAGCTAGATTTATATCGACTACTAAATTATAGGAGGAATAAGAAAAATGTTATTCTAGCTATAAACTTCAAAGCCAGAAACTATATTGATATGATCATTTGGTATCCTATCAATACTACCAACGCCCAAGCCTATTAGTGATGAATGACTAAAACAGTTTATGGCAAGTAAAGCCCAAGCTAATGAACACCGAACAAAAGTATAATTTCCTATCATCCGTGTCACATGCAATCCTCTTAAGTTGGTCATTGAATCGTAGACGTGTGTGGAACTTCAGAAAGAGATGGAATTTTAAAAATTGATACCAACATTAACATTACAATATAAAAGTGAAGTGACAGTGTTAATCTCTAACAAATAATGTTACTAATGTTTTTTCATATTCTATTAAATGTTTTAATATGTACAGTACTTACTGGCAAACACTGGTAAGATTCATCCTGGAAAGAAAGTATGATACTTTTATTTTACAGATATCTGCTAGTATAAAATTCATATCAGTTTTGGATAGTATTGTATTAGTTGAAATCCCAATAAAATATCACAAATATGTAATATATTTACAAATATTTTATTCTCAAATAAATATAATTTGATGTACATTTAAAGGTTTAGATGAAAATTATGCTTTTATATATTTTTAATATGATTTAAAGTAGTTAAAGTAGATATTTTAATAAGTGAAATATTCTTGAAAATTTAGAATCTTTTGATTAAAAATTAATTTTTAACGATCTTGCGGTACCTCAAAACATTTTCATAGAGATTTAAAATTTTGTAACCTTAAAACTAATCTCTAAAGTCAACTTTTCCCCTATTATAAAAATTAATTTAAAAAAAACAACGGAATTTGAACTCTTGTTTTAATTCTAGCTCAACAGAAGTAAATGTTAAATTACTTGGTAAAGGACCAAGTTCGGAATCATTAATAATTATATAAAAGTATTCCAGTCTTCAAATATGAAAACTTTTGTATATGTTAACTTATATATCTACTTGATAAATTTATGAAATAATTTCACTCTATCCACTATTATTCAATAAAATTGACTGATATATATAATATAAAGCAATGACAACCTATGGGTTTCCCAATTAAACATTATTTATTGTAAGGATGTGAGGTATTGATAACGTCATTCTGTCGTTGACAAGCTTAAAATGAGGGCTTTCTATGAAATATAAATACATTTTTCTAACCCGTTGATGAAAATGGTATACACTACTTTAGTCATTCTTACAACCCGTGTGACCACTATCAATGCGTATATATGTCCTTTTAACTCCCCTCCTAATATATGTCTACCCTGTAGCCTACTCCCGGATATATCCGTATGTTAAATGTACAACCTAATAACTGATATACTCTTTATTATGTGCCATAGTTCATTCTCAGCCTCAGTGGAACCTGATGAAGACATTTCTTCCGATCTATCCGAGCAAATACAGAGCTACTTGGACTCCGAGTTCTCTGATACCTCAAAAACGACTCTGGCAGCGGCGATCGATACCTACCTTAAAGAAGCGGTCGCTAATGTTAATACTGACGACTATGTGTACTAGCGACTGTAGCGTGCTCTAATACTGTATAATAGTCGACACTCATGTCTATAACTTGGATGTTCAGATGATATGCTAATAAATACATTTAACTCTAGATATACAAAACCACGATTTCAATCTGTACAATATAATGTACAAACCTTTAGATAAATACAAGTATAAATTATAATTAAGGTCTTTAACTGATATCTAAACCATTTTAATGAATATGTGAAATTTTAATACTAAAATATACAGTAAATAATGTATTTATGTATAATTTACATAATCAAATATATTTTGGTTTTATAAGTATTATATATTAATTTGGTATTATTTTAGTTGAATCAATATTTGTTCAAGTAAATAAAGCCGCTTTAATCTTAATTATCCTCAAATAATTATTGGTTAACTTAATATTACTATGATTTTTATAAGTTTTTTTTCCAAACAAAGAATCTTACAAGAGCATGAATTACAGATTTATTTAACGGTAAAATTGTGGGACTTTTAGCACAATCGATAGATTTTTCTTTTCTACTCAAATGAGGATCTTAGGTTCGATTCCTACATCGCGGTACTTTTATCTTTAGTGAAATTTGTGTTTTTCCTTTTAAAGTGAGGTCCTAATGGGATGAGGATGTTGTGTATTTTCAAGTTTTAAGATAGTATCAATGTTGTGCGCCGATTTTATCAGTAGGTTCCGAAAGTGCACGTTAAATATCTCAAATAATTTTTAAAAATAAAACCTTAGGACGCTACGCTGCTCTCTAAGTGAGATCGGTTATTACTTATTGAAGAAACTAAAAAAATAAGGTGTACTCATTTATATTAAATATAGCTTTAACTTTATCAGGGAACCAAGAGAGTTAGTAAAAAAACTTTCAGCAATATATATATATATGGCTTAATGCTATGCATTGTTTGGTTAGTTTCATTATTTACACATCTTTAATATTTGCATTATTATGGATCAAGTATGCACTTACTGTAAGTTATTTGGGTTTCATTTCTAGGCTAACCAAATTCTTTTTACTACGCGGTCCTGTTCCATTGAAATCTATCGGCACGTGGCATTATTTATTATTATTAATATTATTATTAGTGGTAGTAGTAGTAGTAGTAGTAGTAGTAGTAGTAGTAGTAGTAGTAATACCGTGTCTTACTATCCGTTCGGATTATACACACTTACGCTAATGTGTAATGGTAGGGTGATTGTGAGAAGAAATGAAGGACCTACAGTTTAACGTGGGATCCGAACCACGGTGGGAGGCCTGGCATTCCACACAGTCCTAAGTTTTGATTAATACACGTCTTGTGAGAGGTAAAGGAAGAGTTTGGTAATCAGATAAATCTGTGTCGGGCACACGGCATTCATGAGTAAAAGTACTGAGAGCAATATAGAAATATTTCGAAAAGTATTATTTGCATGTAAATAAAATAATTTTAACCTAAAAACATATATTTTCACATGTTTCTAATTTTTCTGAGTTTTTACGACCTTTTTAAAATCCCATTTTTGAGACTTTTTGTTTATAAAAATGATAATAATAAAACTTAATTTTAATCCATAACAAATTTCGTTATTCTTTTTTTCCCCTCAAAATTCTTACCAACCTATTTTATGTAGGCACGCTAGCACTCAGCTGTAAGCCAAGTATTGGCTTTATATGTCTAACCGTTCAAGTGTTGAGATCTGTGTAGCACCGAAAAACAGACATGTAACGTTAGTTTTTTTATAGAGGTTGTATGCTTGATACGGAAACCAAAATGAGTTGTGAGTTTGAGTTTAATTTACGTATGTTTATTATTTTTAATTATACTATAATTTGTATTGTTATATTATTATAGTTTATAAACAAGTTCATACCAATAATGTTTAATTATTTTATTGTCAGTTGTAATTATGTCGTTTATGAGTATTTTAAATTGAATTCTAATAGTTACAAAACTAAAATAAGTAGACTACACGTAGCTACAGTAGCCCCATGGCTTCTTTGGTGCTGACTGACAGCTCACAGCTGACAGTTGACGGCTTTGAAAAGTTACCAGACCAAATTATGTATCCCTACGCCGAACCATATAATCTGCAAAAACATGTGTTTAGCAGCTGTCACTTCTGATGGTCAAAATTTAGGTATATACCTTAATATTGACTTTCAGAAGTCAGCTGTGAACTGTCAGTCAGCACCAAAGAAGCCATGGGGCTACTGTATGAAGAATATTAGAAGTAGTTCAAGTCATTAATTCTTGTTCATTCCTAAAATAATTATTTTGGTAGAAATAATGTAAAACGAACATTTATCTTTTTTTTTCCTACTCTTTTGTTTTTGTTTCAAGTTTAGACATACAATGTAAATTTAAAAAAATATTTTCTAAGTAAGTATATCTCAAATCTTGATTTTACACATTTCTATGTGGGGATTTATTTAGGGATTCATATATATTTTTTTTAATCCATTGTTTTATTTAATCAGATACATATTCGATACACTTTAATATGTGTAGGCCTACACTCAGTTACAATAAAAATAGTACCAATATTTTAATGTCCTTCTATTTTCCACATTACTCCCACACCAGCGTGTGAAATCCACCCCCAACTCGAGACAGAGAAGCGACTACTATAACGGAATTTATGCATATAGGATGGTTGTGAATGAGCATTTTTAGGGCCAAACACTAGTACAAGACCATCAATTCATGAACTCCATACCTCCTCGTCAGTAAAAATAGCTCTCCTCCAATATTTTAATGGCCGTTATAAGTTTTCTTGTGTGAAATTCAGTCGAGCCTGCTTCTGCCATTCTGTTAAACTCTGTTTTGAAGCAGCAGCAAATCAATGGAGCCCTCCTTCTATTAACAGCTCCAAAATTGTGTCTTTTGACAAGTTAACCCCAACCCGCGCAGCAATATGTCTACTTGTTAAATATGTGCTCGCCTGAACTATAGCATCTAGCTTTGCCTGAAGCACCTCCAGCAGTTCTACGTTTGAGGTTGTTTTTATTTTCCCATCTAGATTTCCAAAGCGATACAGTTTTACGCGAACACGGTATTGTACGCGAAATTTCACTGTCCGTGTACCCTGGCTCCGCTAAACCCAGAATCTTTCCTTTATAGTTTTTCACTTAAACGTCCATATCGTTCCATGGCTGAATTAACTGTCAACAATAAGTTTCAAACACTCCAAGGATTGATGTTTTGTTTTGTTCTCCTGCTTAGAAACAAACAACACTTTGTCAAATAAACCGTCTATTCTATGTTTCCATCATGTGAAACTTTTCACTCCTATGATCCACTTATGGGAATATAAAAAATAATAATTTGACACAGTAATTTAATAAACTATATTATATAATAAAAATTATAAAATACAAATAATCAACATTAAAGAACAAAATTACAGCTTATTGGACTTTAAATATAAACTATTGGTACAGTTTACACTTGGTCCGATGTTCCTTCTTATTCAGTTTGGTTTTTTAGTCATGGTAAATTTGGGGTTTGAATCCCTGATTGATGTACAGGTAGAGTTTTTTTTTCTCTAATCTGTTTAAAACCCTACTGCCACCAAATCTCGGATACATTAACTCTCAACCATACTCAATTAGAGTAATTAATATAAATGCGTATATGCCGAACGGGTTGTGAGACGCGTTGGTGAAAAAATAAATAAAAATTGGCTTAAGATGCTGATACACCACATCTAACATTGGGTCATGGAATGTTACAAGGTAAGCCCATCGAAAAAATTAATATTTTAGGCACAATTCAAGTTCAAACATTATTTCCTAAACCTCTTCCTTGAATAGTAGTCAAGAACGATAAATAATTAGTAAAGACCTTATAGTAAAGCTACAGACGCAAATAAAACTAAATAGCAACCGTAAATTTATACATTGTAATAAAAATGTTTTTTTCAAAGACATTATCCAATATATTCACTTTAAACCTCTCTTTTAATCTGCCAATTTTCGAACTACACTGCCAAATTTTCTCATTTTTATAATAAAATAATATGTTTAAGTCATGTAAAAACGTGATTTGCAAGGAAAAAAGAATAAATGTACAAAAACCGATGATGAGAGAATGGTGTCAGATATTAATCAGAATAGAGCTAAATTTTATTGATAAACATTTCAAAATAATAAGGTATTTCATGTGCATAATTTTTGACACAAGATTCGAACCTTGTCCTCCAAGCCATGACTAACTGGAATACACAGCATGAGAAACCTCTTAAGAAATACCACCTAATTAAACACAACCAGGATTCTAATCCTGACTTCTTTGTCACAGGCAAAATGGACTTATTTAACTTGACATCCAAGCGAGTTTATACGTTGTGTTGCGTCGGTGGTCACATGTCCTAAGACGGTGCTCTCGCAATAGAATAGACTGACTGACAATGACGGGGAGATGGGTTATATCCTGGTCTGGTTCACTGAGAGGGTTTTTTCCTAAATGATTTTCAACTCTCCTCCCACGTAAATGTGGGCACAATTTCTGTAAATTGAGCCTTCCTCAGCATTAACACATTAGAGTAAATAGTATACAGGCGTAAAATCCGAATGGGCGCGGTGCGTCACTAAAAATATATATTATTTATATTTTATTTGGTTCTAAACCTACATAGTGCGGAATTTTCTAGACTTACACATTAATATATTGCTTCCTTGAAAAAAAGGAATACAAATATTTAAATCTTTCTATGCCACAGTAATGAGCCAGTAAAAATATAAAAGTGGGAACAAATGGCAAGTGGGATGTATAAAAACTGTAAATAGTGCCTGTGTCCTATGAGAGGGTAGCTGTATAACATTATTTTAGCTACTCCCTAAACGAGGAAGGAATAGACAAGTAATTATTTTATAATAGCAATTATTATTTGGGAATTGATCGAATTCCCACAATACAATTGACATTATGTGTAATTATAAAGACCTCCACCATGACTGTCACGACCCATATAATTGATTATTATGTACGGATGTTGGTAAACTTAAAATTTTCGTTTCCTTAGGCGGTTTTTCCTACCTACACTTGCAATCTTAGTTTAACTATCAGATTGGAATAAAAAGGAGGAATTTGAAATAAATAACCTAAACCCACGATTTTCCTTATTAATAAAGACAAAATGTCACGCAACAAATGTTTGACACCCATATTTTAAATAAATGGCAATCCAAATAAGCAAAGCTATACATTGATATTATTAAAGTACACACGGATACCGTAATCAAACCCAAACTTGGCTTAGTGCGCCACTTAGCTATCCAGTATTCGTCCCATACTCAAGGTCATTCTTCGTTCATATATTAAGGCTGAGTCTATGATGGACGTGTGCAAATCTTCAGCCTCACATGTGCACTTAATTTATAACGCAAGATATCAGATATCACAGCCATATGTGACTCTGTAGGTCTGTTATGCTGACAAATATACAATCCAAGATATTAACTAAATGAATTTAAATGAATAAAAACACAAGAAGGTAAATCATTATAATTACAAGAATAACCATATAGACAGATCCTGGATTGCTCAATGGTAGAGATTCGCCCCATAAGCCAAGTGTTCAGGGTTATATCTAAAGAACATCAGGATTTAACGTATGATTAATTATCTAACATTATCTATGGAGCTTTCAAAATATATAAAATATCATACTCTTCATTTTATTGCCATCACATTATTTGAAATTGGTAAAATTAAGTAAAATAAATGGTAGGGAACTCCGCATAGACTTTATCACTCAATTGTTAAAAAATGGAGATATTTACTCAAAACTTGTGATAAATGTGAAACGAAATAATATACTCCAGAAAACCCAAGCAAAAATTGCTCCAGAGTTAGGTAAAGTAATTTTTGACTCCCCGTTTTAAATTTTATAGTTTTATTTTTAAAGAATTAATGTCCTCATTTGTATATTTGTACAAATAAAAAAGATCCATATTAGGTCCACAAGTGTCAACAATACGTATTAAAGATTCTATTTCTTTTCCAAATTTTGATATTTTATTAGGTGTTACACATCTTCAGGAGACATTGTTATTAAGTTCCTTATTTTTATATTTTGACCAATAGAAAAATGTAAATATCGACTATTGTGTCTAAAATGATATCACTAGAATATTGCTGTACAAACATTTCACCTAAAAGGTTAAAGAAAAAAGAACATAAACTTTTTGAGAGACTTACTAATATTTTATTACTCTATAAAATTAGAGAATTTATCATTATGTTAAACATTAGTGTCTCTGTACAGCTAAAGCTCACAAAACTGTATTAATATATTTACAAATATATCAGAAAATATTGGTTTTATAAAGATATAATTTCATTAAATGTGTTTTATTTTCAATAGTGCTACAATCTTGGCTAAGTTATTTAGTATCTAAAATAGTTACGGAGATAAGGATATATCCGTTTTTGTAGGGTACCCTAAATCCCATTTTCATAGGAAAATAAAATAGTCATTTTGTTTATAATCTTAATCAACGTCTAGATATGAAATTTATTCAAAATCGTTACAGCCGATTTTGAGAAAATCGATTATTATTCTCTTTTATCCCTTTACTAAACAACTATTAATATTAGACGGCATTGCAAAAACCACTTTTTTGGATTCTGGGGTCATGCAACGTCAACATCCATCAACATCTGAGGATATATTTGTTTTACGCTCGCAATATTTGTCTTGATCTCTAGTGTCCGAGTGGTTTAGGGGTAAGGTGTCAGACTTCTGTGCTGGCGGCCGGGGTTCAATCCTCGGTCCTGGCACAGATTTATCTGATTTCCAAACCCTTCCTACAACTCTGAGAAGACATCTTGTGAATGTGTGGAATGCCAGGCCGCCACCATGGTTCGGATTCCACGTTAAACTGTAGGTCCTTCATTTCATCTCACAATCACCCTACCATTACACATTAGCGTAAGTGCGTATAACCCGAACGGGTAATAAGACGCGGTGCTAATAATAATAATAATAATAATAATAATAATAATAATAATCTAGTGTCCGATCCCCCTGCGGGACGGGGTTTAGAATAGTCCCGCAGTAACCCCTGCTTGTCGTAAGAAGCGACTAAAAGAGGAGGCTTCTGTGCAGGACGTACCTCGTGTAGGAAAAAACCTTTCCTATATCTTTCCTTTCTCCTATTATCCTTCTTTCTTTCTCTATCCTTCTATATCTCTCCTTCTTTCTTCTCCCTTCTATTACTTTCCTTACTTCTTCCTTCCCTTCCCCCTGCCGTTCATCCTGCACGGAGGCCTTTAGCCTTTCCGTTGACGACCTTGGCTACTAACCCGGGTATTCTCTGTTTATTATTGGATACCACTGATTTGAGCTCCTGAATGAAAGTGCGCCGGTTGCAATACCTTAGTAGAAGGGCCTTAGGGATGACAATAACCGGGTACCCTACTTTGGGAAAAGATCGGTTGCGTTCATGAGGGCCCGGACGTAAAATTGGCACTTTTCTACATACACTTGCTGCGACGACCTCTGTCTCGGCGATGCTCTATGCGAAGGTTGTCATGTCTAGCGTCGTATAGAGCCTCTCGTCTGGACAGTTAACAGGGCCGTATGTGGTAGCACCAACTTGGGTCACCCTGGGTCTACGATCCAAGTATTGTGTAGGTTGTCCCCAATCATGGCATGGCCGAAAACATTGTCACCGCTGCAACGTACTGCCAAACACTGCTGGCAACTGTCTGCCCGGCCCCTCGCAGGGTCGTAATATAGATAAGAGGCGGAAACGGGTAATGCCGTCCAGCCATTTAATTGAAAAAATCCAGGAAGTGGTGAGGCCCCAGCCCCGCTTCCTGGTAATGTCTCGAATGGCTGAAAATGAGAAACTCAAGCGTGTCAGCCCATTTGTCCTCGAAAGAGTGATAAGTGGAGCTGCCGAGTCTGGGGTTTCAATAAGAAAACTGCGCGATGGTACGATTATGATCGAGACTGAATACGACCTTCAGACAAAGAAAATAATGGCAATAACTACAATACCGTTGAGCCCCTCGAATCATTTAAAGGTGAAGGTGGAACCGTACAGGTTCCTCAATGTTTGCAAGGGAGTGGTCACTTGCTATGACCTCGACTGCGTAAGCATTGAGGACATCTGTGAGGAGCTTTCCCCTCAACATGTCACCGAAGTATATAGGATCACCATCAAAAGGAACGATGTAGTGAAGAACACTGACAGTTATATTCTTACATTTTCCACTCCTTCCTTACCAAAGCAGGTCCCAGCTGGCTTCCACGTGTTCAGGATCCGGCCGTATGTCCCCAACCCTCGGCGCTGTTTTCAGTGCCAGGAGTTTGGGCATACGAAGTTGCGATGCCGTGGTAAGCCAACCTGTGCAGATTGTGGACAGGAGGCTCACGATCAACCATGCGAGTCTCCTAAATTTTGCATTAATTGCAAGGGTCCTCATTCTGCCTGGTCTCGGTCCTGTCCGAATTGGAAAGTAGAGAAAAAAGTCCTGGAGATCCAAACAGAAAAGAAGATCCCTTATGCCTAGGCACGCAAAGAGTATACTGAACTGCAAGCTCCGGTATTTCAAAGTTCCTACAATCAAATTGTCACCCAAAATATAAATTGCCCTAACTGCCACTGCGCAGTTAATATTGCAAAGACTCCTACAAACCTGTGCCACTCGTCTCTATTCGAGACAAACAAAAACAACCAGCATCATCTGTGGTGATGCAAAAAAAATACAAGTGGCGACACACTCACAAAAGTCACCACCACCAACTGTACCCCCGAGGAGACCAACTCTGGGAACACCCCCGAGCCCCCCTCGGGAACACCCCCGAGTCCTCCTCGGGGAACTCCCCCGAGCCCTCCTCGGGGAAATAAATTACGTGCGGCCACTGTCGAGTCGCTCACCCTCGCCTCTGGGCCTCCAGAGGCCGGAATGAGTGGTGAAACAGGTGAGGCCACAAAGGCGAGTCCCACTGGAGCCTTGAAGAAGGACCAGCGAGAGACCACCAAAAAACATTATATTAAAAAAGCTTCGAAGGCCTTAACAAAGCCTTCGCGCAAGGATCCGACTACCCAGTCTCTCCAAAATAAACCGAAGCCTCTCCTGAAGCGGGAGGTCCAGGAGAGACTGGGAAAGGAAAGAGGACCTAAAAAGGTCCTCAACCAATTTTTATTTTTAAGAGATAGTGTCATGGATTGCGAGGATAATTAAATCTTATATTAATAAAGTATGTCGCTACTACAATGGAATTGTAGGGGTTTCTATGCTCGTGTAGAGGAAATTAACCAACAAATTTCTTCCCTGCATCCTTCCATCTTGTGTTTGCAGGAGACCCACTTCCACCCAAATGACAATCCGATGCTTCGTGGGTACGACGTGTATCGTACCGACAAACCTTTCTTTGATCGGGCTAGCGGAGGGGTGGCTATATTCGCACGAAGCAATATATATCACAAAAATATTAACATCGTTTCTGATCTCCAAGTGATCGCTGTCCGAGTCTCCCTTGCTTTGGAGATGACAGTATGCTGCATATACCTCCCGCCAGGTGAACGTATTTCGAAGAGGAGCTTAGAGGCCCCCTTTATGCAACTTCCCGCCCCTTATATCATCTTGGGGGACTTTAATGCGCATAACCTGGTGTGGGGATCTAATTTTACAGATGCCCGCGTGAGGATGGTAGAGGATATTCTTGTCTCAGGAAACCTGGTGCTAATGAACACCGGGACCCAGACACACTTCTCCACTTTTAATGGTGTATCCTTTGCCATCGACCTAACTTTATGTAGCCCAGGTATCGCTGCCCTCTTCCTTTGGGATGTCAATACGGACCTATGTGGAAGCAATCACTTCCCTATACTGCTTTCCCCACTCCAAGATTCCCCAAGTACGGCACGAGTTCCCCAATGGGTGATTTAACGTGCCGACTGGGATAAATTCCGTGAGCTCGCCGTTTTCCACGAATCCCCTTCTCCTGATGTCGATGTTAAGACTAAGTATTTTACTTCAACGGTCATCGCGGCGGCGAGGGCCTCCATCCCTAAATCCTCACCAAATCCGCGCCACCGTCCCGTTCCCTGGTGGAGCGAGGAGTGTCGGTTGGCTATTTTTGACCGTCGAAGGGCCCTACGTCTTTTTCACCGACGTCCTACTTTGGAGAACCTGGAGTCATTCCGGATTCTACGTGCTCGAGCTCACCGTGTCATTCGTGGAAGCAGAAGAGAGTCTTGGAGAAAATTTATTTCAACCCTTACAATATCCACTCCCACAACTAAGGTTTGTGATAATATCCGTAAATTACGTAATAGCAACAATTCCAATAACAATATACCTGCCCTCATGTCTAACGGGTCACATGACTCCTCCCCTGTGGAGGTCGTTAATGTATTGGGCTCGATGTTCACCGCTATTTCTAGCACTGCGAGCTACACTAACGAGTTCGCAGTTTATAAGCGGAACATCGAGCGCCATGCTATTGATTTTGGCCAAAGTCAGGGGGAGGATTATAACTCCCCCTTTACCAAAGATGAACTGACCTATGCCCTGTCCCAGGCCGGCAGCACAGCCTCTGGTCCAGACGACATTCATTATGAGATGTTGCGTCAGCTGCGCCCTGCCGGACAGTCACTTCTTTTAGACCTCTACAATAGTGTTTGAGAATCTCAGCAGTTCCCCTCACTATGGAGGCAAGCAACCGTTATACCTATATATAAAAGTGGCAAAGATAAATTAGAGCCAACTAGCTATAGACCGATAGCTTTAACTAGTTGTGTATGTAAAATATTGGAAAAAATAATTAATAAGCGACTTATATGGTATTTAGAATCCCGCAATCTGCTATCTAATATTCAATGTGGTTTTCGCCGTAACCGATCCACGGTGGATCACCTTGTCTGTCTAGAGACGGCTATTCGTGACGCTTTTCTCCATAAGCAGCATCTTCTGGCTGTCTTCTTCGATCTGGAGAAAGCGTATGATACCACCTGGCGGTACGGCATTTTTAAAACACTTTTTAATTGTGGGCTTCGAGGGAACCTACCAATTTTTATATCTAATTTTATGTCGGATAGACACTTCCGGGTAAGGTTGAATAACACCTTATCCGATGATTTTATTCAAGAAAGTGGGGTGCCTCAGGGTAGTATTCTGAGCTGTACGTTGTTCGCTATCGCAATAAATAGCATTCTTGACAATGTGCGCATGCTTGTACGGTCATGCCTCTTTGTGGATGACTACGCAATTTATTGCAGTTCGTCAAGTCTCCACAGGGCTGAACGGCAGATACAGCTCTCTGTCAACAATCTTGGATCGTAGGCATCGCGTAATGGCTTTCGCTTCTCTGCAGCCAAGACGACGGTTGTACACTTTCATAGAACACGCGGAATACAGCCAGCCCCCAGTATTTTAATGAACCACTGTGTTTTACCAGTCTCAGAAAGCGTAAGGTTTCTGGGACTTTTATTTGATTTTAAATTAACTTGGATCCCCCACATCAAAGACCGGAAAGCGAGGTGTATCAAAGCATTGAATTTGCTCAAAGTCGTTAGCGGTCGGTCCTGGGGTGCTGATAGGGAAACCTTGATGCGCCTGTATAGGGCCTTGGTCAGATCTAAACTAGATTACGGCAGTTTTGTGTATGGCTCAGCTAGACCCTCGGCGTTAAAGATTCTAGATAGTGTCCACCATGCTGGCATTCGACTGGCTACTGGTGCCTTTCGTACCAGTCCAGTCGTCAGCATCTGTGCCGACGCCGGTGAGCCCCCTCTTGTATACCGGCGGTCCTATCTTCTGGCATCTTACGTGTCGAAACTTCATTGCATGGCGCAGCATGTTGCCTATCGTCCTGTGTTTCATCCCCCTAACCGTGTCTTGTATGAAACCAAATGGCGTAGTACAAGGCCGGTTGGGATCAGGATGCTATCGGTTTTCGACACGTGTGGGATAATCTTGCCAAAGGCTATCCCCACATCCCCAGGTCAGGTTTCTCCCTGGAAGATACGCCTACCTCAATGCCATTTTGACCTTGCCAAGTTCCCTAAAGCAACCACCCCACACTTTTTATAAGAGAGGACATTTAATGAGCTCCTCGCAACCCGCTTTCGGGGTTTTAAACGCATTTACACGGATGGCTCAAAATGCGGGGCCTCCGTGGGATGTGCTTTTGTTGTGGAAGGATCCAATTTTAAATTTGCTTTACCTGGTGAATCCAGTGTTTTTAAGGCTGAACTATATGCCATTTTTAAATCGTTATGTTTTGTATATCGTAAGTGTCACCGGTCCGTTCTCATCTGCACGGATTCCATGAGTGCTCTGTTGGCATAGTCCACTTTCTACTCGTGGAATCCTCTCGTGCAGATGATTCACGAACAAATTTTAAAAATTGATTCATTAAGCACCCGGCTCGCCTTTTGCTGGATTCCTGGTCATGCCGGTCTTTCAGGAAAAGAACTGGCGGACCAGGCGGCCAAGGAGGCGGCACGCCTGCCTCCTGAGGCGAGTCTGGGTGTCATGTTTTTAGACCTAAAGGTTTATGTTCGGCGTGGGGCCTTACGCACCTGGCACAAGCAGTGGGTCTCGACCCCTGCTCAAAACAAGCTGCGATCCATCAGGGACGGTGTGTCGTGATGGCCCTCTTCTATGCGAAAGTCTAGACGAGAGGAGGTCATCGTGACGTGACTCCACGTCGGGCATACTTCACTGACCCATAGTTTTTTTACTGAGAGGGGATCCACCTCCAGTGTGTGAGTTTTGCGATGCTCCTCTGAGTGTGTATCACATTTTGGTGGAGTGTCGTAAATACGCCCCTATCCGCCTGGCTGTTGATTTTAAAGGTGACCTACGTTTTTTATTACGCGATAGCGCGGATGGAGTTATTTGTTTACTCCGTTTTATATGCCAGGCGGATCTTTTTAATGCCATTTGAGTCACTTTTATAAAGTGGCTCTTTTGGATATTATCTCATATTGAAATCTTTTTAACAGTTTTATTACAATTTAACATGTTGTTTTGTCTTTTTAACGTATTATCATTTTAACATGTTGTGTCATTTTAACGTGTTATATTTTAATATGTTTGTTTTGTCTTTTTATTGGAGTGATACACATGTGTTTTGTTTTTTTAGCAGGTGTATCACTTAATTTATACTAAGAGCCCATTTGAGCACTCCTATGGAGTGTCTCAGATGGTGAATGTTTTATCTCTTTCCCCTATGGGGATTTTATTATGTTTATAATATATTTCAAGGCAATAATGACCTTGATGTGTCGATGGTCCGTTAAACAATAATAATAATAATAATAATAATAATAATAATAATAATAATAATAATAATAATAATCTAGTGTCCGAGAAGTTAAAAAATATGTATATTTGCGATTAACTTGAAAAATTATTGATTTTTATGAAAATATGTTTCAACTAAAATACTTGTTTTATAAATAAACCTACATATTTTCAATGATAAGTAATATCATGTCTTAAATAGTTTTGGATATATGCTAAAAAAATTAAAATTTACGAACTCAGTAGACCGGAACACTTAAATTAATTTTGCTGAAAAAATGAGGTAGCAATTTTGTTTATAATATTGATCAATCTTTAAAAATGAAATTCAATCAAAATCGGTAAAGCCGATTTTTTAGAAAATCAATTCTTTTCTCTTTTTGTGGTTCATTTAAATACCCTTATATTTATGTTTAGATATCCAAATCCAAAAACACTTCAGAGGAAACCCATGAAAACCCCAGATACAAAGTTTCAGCCAGATCGGTAAAATAGTTTAGGCTTTACTTCGAGGTACAGACAGACATAGGGTAATTCAAAAACCACTTTTTTGGATTTGGTGGGTCAGGAAACGTCAAAATTCCTCAAAATTTCGAATTAGAATTTTTTGACGATCTCAATACCTTCTTCTCTAAGTGTAATATAGTGAGAAAGTAAAAATATAATATGGATTTTATGTTTGTTTTCAGTTACGTAAACATTTTGTAATTGTAATGATATTCGTATCAATGGTTCCCTTATTGTTTTTCATGCCACAGATGATCATTGTTAGTGATTGGAGATTAAACCTCATTTTTAAAAGCACGTGTTGCGTGGAGTAATTTCCAAACGCTAAAATATAAGTTATTTATTGAGCTATTATGACTTTGCATAAAGCTATTCAACTAACTCTAAGAGGTTGAACCCAAAAATAGAAAACATAATCAAAAACACTTTAGTTTTATCATGTGTCATTATTCAAATGTATTCGTACTTTCTTATAATCTATGAACCACTTAAATTATTTTAATATGATGTGATAAGTAAACATCTGAAGGACCCAGTGGAAAAAACTAAAATGGTATCATTTTTTATTTTTGTTATATGTTGCTAGGTGGCAGTTGAAAGATATTTATAATGTTGTGTAAAAATACTAGAAGGGTATAAAGCATGAACAATAAAAATCACATCACACACATATATTTCAACATAGCAGCTTTTATATCCCACACAATAAGAACCCCAGCATAGTTATGCTTTTTACTTTATCGCTCTCTTACAGGTAGAGAAAGTATTGGGATCATAAAAAAAATCAAAATCGAAATTTTAATGAATGTGGACGTTTCTTGACCCAATGAATTCAAGAAAGTTGTTTTTGAATCTCCATCTGCCTGTCTGTCTGTACCTCGGACTAGGATATAAACTATAGTTCGGGCAACAACTTGGTATCTAGTGTTTTCATAAGGTTTCCCCGATGTATTTTTGGAATTATATATCTAACCCTAAGTTAAAGGGTAATTTACTGAAGGGCAAAAAGAGAAAAATTGTGGTTTCTTAAAATCGGCTCTAACGATTTTGAATATAGTTCTTAGCTAAATATTCATAAATATCTCAAACAAAAGGTATACTCTCAATATTGGGGCTAAATGACTAATTTTTCCAGTCTGATGCGGAGATAGTTAATTTTTATCATGTCTCAATAGCGCTTTGAGATATGAAATTACTTATTATTGCAAATATGTATATCTATTTATAATACAAATCTTATAGTTGAAATTTATTTTTATGAAACCAATAGATTTCAATCTACACGCAAATATATATATATAAACTTTTCTAACATTAAAGGTAAAGTATAGCGACCGTAAATAAAAAAATCGAACATGAAATGTTGATGGATGTCGACGTCTCATAACCCCCCCCCCCCCACTCCCACCCCGCTCCGAACACTAAAAAGTGCTTTTTATAAGCCGTATGTCTGTGTGTCTGTTTAACTCTACAATTAATAATAAATTAATAAAAGGTGAAATGAGAAAAAACTTATTTTCTCAAATCTGCTTTAACGATTTTGATTAAAATTCGTATCTAGACGTTGTATAAGATTATAAATAAAATGGATATTTTCATTTTCCTATGAAAATGAATTTTAGGGTACTTAACAGAAGCGGAAATTTATGTAACTACACAATTATTATTTGAGATACTAAATAGTGTAAAATTTTAGTACTACTAAAAATAAAATCTTTTAATTGAAATACATCCAAAATAAAATACTACTTAGGTTATAACGCATTAATTCTATAATTCAATAGAATAGGTAGATAAGTAACTTTATCATAAGTTAATGTTCATTTTCTGTAACTCTTCGAGGAAATGTTTGTACAGCAATGATCTATTTGTATCATTTTACAATCAATAGTCATAATTTATCTTTTTTATTGGGCTGGATTTATAATAAAAATCAAATAAAAATACAAAAACCATAAGATGTGAAACCCATGATAGAATGTTGAAAATTTTAACCAGAAGTCAAAATTTTATTACCAAGTATTGACCTTTTTTGACCTAATATTGGTCTTTATTTTTTGGTCCAAACATACTAGTGAGGACTTGCATTCTATAAAAATAAAATCATACAACTTTAATTCTAGCTTCAAAAATTTTGGACGTAAGTATAACGCAATTTTTTCTCGAGATTGCTAGTATATATTATTTCCTTTAAAATATATTACGAATTTTGAATAAATTTATCCATTTTTAAAAATGGAGTTAGAAAGTCTGTGCGGAGCTCCATACCATTTATTTTAATTAATTTAAATATTACAGAAACCTATCTTAGCTATAACATAAATAACTTTAGAAAGGACTCATGGTTGTCTTATACTTGTTTCTAATAAATATAGAAAAAAAAATTAATTTTCTAAAAACATCCAAAGGAAAGTAAGCAAATCATTTTGGTGGAAACCAAAAACAATAGGACCAGTATCTAAGCGAATAGTGTATGTACTTTGGATCAAAAAGATTGAAGATCTCTAATATAGGTGCTAAATAAGAAGATTACATCATTTATTCCAGTGTGCGTTCTAAACAATACATAACTATTTAAAATAAGAATGATGCTTTAGACACAGGAGGGGCAATTTATATTTCCTAAGTTGTTTGCGTCGTGTTTAGATACCTAAGATACCTAAGCTTTATACAAAACTGTGCATGGTGGAGTTTATTTATAACATTTGAAATTATGGTATGCATGCAACCTTTTGAGTATATGTAGCTAAGTATTTCTGGGCGCTATTCAGCCGCTGAAGTAAGTTTCTTCAACCAAGTGCCCAAAAAGAGTTCTCGTTTTTCGCTTGGCTCCAGATATGACCAATTTGGCAAGCTACCCTTAACAAATGTTGTCAAAGTACATTCTTGGTTGGTGTAATATTTACAAACTAAGTTCAATTTTGAGTGTTTAAAAATTGCACATCTGAACTAATGTTTGTTTCATCCTGAGGTGATCCTACAATAAAGTTACGAACCACTTGACTTCTGGTATGATTTAAATTGCCTAAATAATTGGTCTATCTGGCAAGAAAACTATATTTAGAACACTGTGTACCCTTTACTTCATCTGTGAAGAAACATGAAGTAACACATCCCGTTGAAGTCACGAAACATGAGTAGAGCTTCAAATTTTTCTGACCATGATTTCAAACCCATAGTCGGTATGTTCAAGTAATAATAAAACAATTTCCTAGCTATAGTATCTCTCAATAGGCTATTATTAATTTATTTGTTGAAGAGATTATTCTCCAATGGACCAAAGTCGGTAGTGACATTCCGTATCATGACAGCCCAGTGACTTGATCCATCAGCAGCAAAAAGAAAAATCTTACCTTCTTCTTGACTTCATTTAAAGAGTATTTCTAGTAATAACCAATTAAATTGTTTGAAAATGTTATTACCAAGAGTTTACTTATAAAATATTTCCAAAATAAAGTTGATTCAAAAATTTTAAACTTTTAACCGGAATCAAAGTCTACTCCTTGTTGACGATATCCACATAGGTACAACTCAGTGGTGACTCGTGTATAGGCACTGCGGAACTGCAGAACCCCCTATTTCCACTTAATATTATCGATAACACTTAATATAATGAGTCATTTTTTCTTTAATTATTTCTTTATGTTTGTAGTACAATATATATTCCTTAAGCTTAACGTCAGTACGTCAGTAGCCATTCCCCAGTTTATGAAACATATACAAAAATCTTTTTATGGAACTGTGCGCTTCACAGTGCCAGTGACGTGGTGTTTGTCTGTTGTTTGCATGCGTACATAGGAGCGGGGTGGGGAGGAAGGCGTGACTGCCAGGTAGAGAGAGCACTGTTGCTCTCGCAGTGCCAGCTCTGGCATGATGGTGGAAGGAAGTTTTATTTTACTCGGCGTGTGCTGTGCTTAAAAACCGTGCACCATATTCTTAAATGTGATAAAGTGTAGACGTGTGTAGAATTAGATTATTAATCTGCTTCCAGCTATTCTATTTGATTCATTTTTTTCTGTTCTTTTATTTAACAGATATTCTTCCACTAAACACTTAGTAGCTGATTAATTGTTCAACAAGAATTGCTTCACTAGATTTACGAATGAACATCCCACAAAAGAGATAACAATGACCACTGAAGCTTATCCCATGATTGACAAAAAAGCTTGAAACTGAACTAAAAGTAGTCTATTGTAAGACTGATATTCATGAATATTGCCAATTAATTGAGCTGCTGAAATTTATCTTGGCAAATAATCTAGATGATGTTTTTAGTGAAATTACGAAACTGATAAAAATCCTCTTTAGAATTCCCATGACTACATCAGAGACAGAGCCCTGCTTTTTAACATTGAAAACAATAAAAACGATTTTAAGAATACTGAAAGAATAAAATGTTTTTTTAAGAAGCACTATAAATTCGTAAAGACTAAATGCACTTGCAGAGCTTTCATTGGAGAAAAATTTCCTCAATTGTCATCCAGAGATCAAGGAGAAAATTATTGAACATTTTTCGCAAATTAAAACAAGAATAATGGATTTCATTTTTAAATGACTAGATCAAGCTTGATCTAATACAATTTAAGTTAAAGTAACTATTTTTTTTAGGATTTTATCAAGTTCCTGAATAAATTTTCTTTTTATACATGTTTTATTCCTTTTACACAATTTTACAAGAAAGACTAAACATATTCTGGGGTAGCACCCCCACTAATTTTAGCGACGAGCCACCACTAATTTCTAGGGATATTCATTGTAAATTGTAGTTAGGGGATAGTTATAAATCAATATTTAAAAATATTGTATATGTAACATTGATATAACCTAAAATATGTAAAACAACATTAAGTAATTTAAATAAATAATGAATAAGTTTATTTAAAATGCAAAAAATAGTAATATTTTTAATAAAAGGTATAAAAAGAGAATAAAAAACTTATAAAAATCAGAAAGTAAATATCTGAAAGTTGTCAACAAATGTTACAAATTTATTAATCACAAATCTTACGATGATCCAATATTATTAAACATAATAAAACATAGTAAGTGCAGTTCTTAACCCTAAATAGGATCACTAAATAAGGACAACATTTATTGTAACAGAAAAATGTTAATATTGAACTGCACAACATATAACATATTAAAATATATGACAGATCATATCAATAATAAATTGTAAGAGTTTGTAAAAATAAAATGTACAAATGCATGTGTTTTGTCTGGAATAAATATTTTTAAGATTTATCTATATGATATATAAATTTTAAATTTTAAAGATGTAAATATACTATATTATTAATGCAACATAAAACTAATAAAAGATTGACGTGGGTCCCTTATCTGGCTATTTGGAGGTACCTCTCCTTATTAATTGGATAACTTGGTCATCAATAGTCTTGGACAACATGTTTCGGCGAGTTACGCCTTCATCAGTTTTCAGGTATAAGATTCGAAGAAAGGTTTTGTTCCAGAAATTAACACATTGAAAGAGTATGCATACATACATATTTCAACTTATATAGAATGTAACATTTAAAATATTTCCTTATACTAATATTCACTGAGAGATGTTTTCTTCCAAATCGCCACGGGGATAAAAGTCATTTTTACCTTTATCACATATATTGGCTTTTTTTTAAAAGGATGAAAACAGATCATGATTTAAGTACAATTAAGTACCTTTAGGAAGGTGCGACTAATAAGAAAAAACAGGTGCAAGATTTGGTAGTAAAGATATCAAATATCCAGTTAGCTTATTACCACACTTAACAGAATAAAAATATCACAGTAAAATACAAAATATATAGCTTAGCTGAATAATTTCTTATCAAAGGATTTATAGAGAAATCTTCATTTTTATCATTTCTATAAAAATCGAACACCTGAACCTAAGGAAATGTTAATTTAATTTAAATAACTATGACATCACGCAATTGTATGTAAAAACAATAGAAGCGGTTATTTGCTTTATCAAACCGTATTGATTCAAAGTCCTTAATAGTATAAGATTACCAACAATTATTAATAGTGATAAAGCTAAATTATGTGATTCCTATAAATACCTAGAACACTCAACTTGAATTCAATGCCAAAAGTCTTTAGTTTTCCTTGACCGAAATTTTAAATTGTCTTACAAAATGAAAACCATCTATTCAGTACTCTTCTTGCTACCAGTAATATTCGGACATACACACAATAAAAAGTATGTATTCGTACAAATAATATGTACAGTAGCCCCATGGCTTCTTTGGTGCTGACTGACCGCTCACAGCTGATATTTTGACAGTCAACATTTAGGTATATACCTGAATTTTGACCGTCAGTAGTGACAGCTGCTAAACACGTGTTTTTGCAGATCATATGGTTCAGAGTAATAATACATAATTTGGTCTGGTAACTTTTCAAAGCTGCCAGTCAGCACCAAGGAAGCGATGGAAACTACTGTAGAAAAATTATCCTACGTGATGATTATAGCTCTACTTTGTTGGGCATTATTTGTGGAAAAGCATTTATAAAATGAAAAATATGTGTTTATTTTAATTTTAGAGATCACTTTAGGATATACTATATTATGATAATGGGACAGGATTTGGTAAATGTAATATATGTACAATATTTTTATATTATATACGTTTTCTTATAGAAAAAAATAATTTGTTTAAATTATCATTTTCGTATTCAGAGGAATATTTAGAATATTTAAGTATGTTTTAGGTAAAAGCTAGTTATTAATAAACAGTATTTCCCTATAATGCGTGAAGTATGGATAAAATATATAACTGTTGTAACATAGATTGATTATCTTAGTAATAACTTATAGCCAGGTCCAAAAATTTAGTTTTAAATTTAGGTTAAATTTACATCAAATAAGGTGAGATGAAAATAATTTTCTGAAGTTATGACAACAATGAACTTTATCATTGCAGGGTTGTTCGAAATTCTAAAATATGGCATAATTGTTATTAGTAAGGATAGTTTAAATTTTGATAAAGAAAATAATGAGTGTGCTGAATAAAATATGTTTTACAGATTAATGCTTTGAAAGTTTTTGCTTCGCCAAAACAAGACAGATGGAATATTTGTGGCTAGTTTGTAAATGAAATAATATCAATAACAAAGTACCCACATGTCAATGCGGTGTTTTAATCCAATAAAAAATGAATACTGAAATCAATAAAACAATTAAATTTATAACTAAGAATTGATAGATTTTGTGAAAATAATAGGCCTACCAATTTACAAGTATATATAATATATTTACTTTATTTTTTTTTGAAATGACAAAATAACCAAGTTCCAAACACATTTTTTTTAAAATATTATTTGCACAAATGATAAAATATATATTCTTATTGAAAACAGTAAAAAATCACTTTCACGTTTCAGGAAAAACTAGATGTAAATGTACATTTTAATATCTATAGCTAATATATTCTTTTCCAAATATATATAATTCAAATCGTATAAGTTTAATCCATTTTTCCTTTTCTTATTTTGGAAGATACACTTAACTGCCATCATTTTGAAGATTAATTTGAATGCAACAAATCATTATTTGATCTGGCAGACAGTGTTTTGTGAGGTAAATCATCTAGCCGATCTTTCAGATATATTGATAATCGTAGCATTTAAACTAGTCGTCTAAACATATTATAAACTTTATAAAACCAAAGATTATGTCATATATTTATTTTATCACTACATCTAAGTAAAGGTTTAGGCTATACGCTTAAGAAATAATTACAATAATGGATTAGGAATTGGGAAGGTTGAATATAAAAGAAGTTAACATACTTTTGCGTGGAAAGAGAGTGGAAAACCATTTAGGAATACCACCCCCAGTTCACTGGACAGAGATTCAAATCTCAATCTCTCCGTCCTCGACAGTCTAACTCAACACGAAACAAGTGAGCTAGCTAACTACGCCACTGAGGTTGATCATATCAGATAACCTATAGATAAGTTATAGAGGTTTATCAATCATTGATATCACTTTAGTGCGTTTCAAGGTCAAAAAATCTTGGCCTCACTTGAATCCAACTATAGTAGCAGGTTTTATATTTCATATCCAGAGGAATGTTGTACGAAATGTACTATATGTGTATGTATGTGTGTATGTATGTACGTATGTCCATATGTATATATGTATGTATGTATGATGTATGTATGTATGTATGTATGTATGTACTGTTCATATGTAATATTATCTATGTATGTATGTATTATGTATTATTTTTATGTATGTTATGTATGTATAGTATGTATGTATGTATGTATGTATGTATGTATGTATTTATGTATGTATGTATGTATGATTGTGGTTATGTATGTATGTATGTACTTATGCATATATGTAGCTTATGTATACTTAAAATCAAAAATCAAATAACTGTTTCGAGCATCACCTAATAATTAAACAAATTATCTGCAATTTAAAACCAAGGATAATTCAGAATTATTTCAGCATCAAAGATAAATAAAAATTTCCGATTAAAAAACAGGGATCAGTTTTTCATATATTGTTTTTTTGTTTAGTATTCATGTTATTTAAATTAATATATTTTCTAGGCATGGTTAAATAATATATTTAATGCTACTCATAATTTTTTATTTCAGCTCACATTTACCTAAATGTAGATCAAGACAAATCATATAATTCTCTAAATGGCATATTTAAAATTTGTTGAAGATTGATTGACATTAAGATGCTGTTTTATTGAAAAGATCATATTCTTTCAGGCAATTCTTTGCCTTCATTAGTATATTTAGTAAATGGAACGTGTATAAAACTCTATGAGAAACATTCTCTGACATCTTCAAAAGATGACTTTGCCTAATGCATGATAATCTTATTTTTTAATGTTTTGATTGTGAAAATTTGGCGCTCCGATATATACAGAATATACTGATCCTGCAAAGGCCAGGAAGTGAAAAAAA